>PRKT01000060.1:1074472-1097601 GCA_003671525.1 Saccostrea glomerata | reverse complement strand
GGGGGGGGGGGCTAAATCAACAAAAAAAAAGGTAAACCCCAAATTTCAATGCCTATATTATGTATATATTTGCAAAAAAACGTGGATCCCCCCCTGCTGGTTCCGACGCCTATGAGAAATAAACTGATTTATCATTCACAGACATGGCCGAGTATTTTCAAATGTATAATTTAATTACCATATGTATTTGAAAAAAACTTGTACATCATTATCTTCAAGTATTTAATTAGTGATAACCATACAACTTTACATATATATAATATCAACCAAATAGATTGCACTGAAATAAGTAAGATTAACAATCAAATTTGAAATCTTAACTGCATGATCAGATATATATTGTAAAATAGACATCTTAACATATCTAGTTGTTTACTAATATGCAAAAGAAAACTATATAAATGTACTCTCCAATATTAATGCTGATTATCCAGAAACATATACACTTGTGCATGAAACTTTCAATGTATATTTTTTTTATTTACATTTAGATCTAAAAATCACTATTAGTTTTAAATCAAAGATAATTTAATGTTTACATTTCTGTGTAAAATTATTGAGAAATGAGAATATCTATATAAGTTTTAAAAATTCTGCTACATCATCTTGTGTACCAAGACGTTAAAAAGAGATTTATCCTTAAATACAGGAACAGGATTATAATTTTGAATGTAAGGTACGTAGGATTTAAAAAATAATTTATTACTAAATGTATACACATTGATTTTGTTACAAACTGAAATATAATCAAGGTGTCACTGTTAATATTCATAAACATTGTCAAAAAATATTGATTCCCTAAACTATTACTATTTAGAGCAAAAGATTTATTACATGATCATACAGTGTATGTTATTATATAGCAGGAAGGGATAGACCAGCTAGGATCTGTGACCTTGAAGATAGTGTACCTTTACTGATCAATGACCTCAACAGCAGTGTAACCTTTACCTGACCTCTACAGTAGTGTGACCTTGAAATATTTATGACTTCCCCAACAGTCTGATATTTATATGACCTTGAAGATAGTGTGACTTTAACAGATCTATGACCTCAATCAAAGTCTGACATTTACATAACCTAAAAGATAGTGAGACTATTACAGCTTTTTCAAAGGACTGCTGGGTAAAAGTCAACTTATTAATAAAAAAGTAATTAAACATATTTTCTTGTATTAAAGCAAATTTCTAAGTAAAAAAAGTCAAATATTAATACTGTTTATAATGTATTCAGATATACACATTTATAATGCTTATGGATGTGCATCATTAAAATACACTGATTAACAGTTATAAATGGAGATTCAATTATCCCAACAATAATGAATATGATACCAATTTAAATTGAAACCTGACAAGCTAATTGGAAAATCTGATTCAGCGAGCTGTTCACTTTAGAAATCTTTTGTGTGCATACATACATAGTATAAAAACATCTCACCTATTTATTCTGTGCCCTAGAAGAGGAAATGAATAAAGATTAAATTATCCAACCAATGCTTTCAGTTAGATTTTGAACTTCAAGTCCCACAAGTTTGTGAAATTTTAATTAAGTTCTGCTGCCCTCCAGCTGTAGTCCAGTATTAAAGATTTCTACAAATTTAAACATGCCGGGTTTTTAAAAATTAATTATTAACCCAGTAAAAAGAGTAGATTCTGTGAGTGTACATGAATATAGTCCTGACCCATCTGACTTAACCAACCCACTATCATGGAATCCGAAATATTAAGTTTACTAAGTTTGAGCTTCTGAAAGTTATTCAGACTCCCCATCTGAGCCTTTATAGACAATTTTCAACATATAAGCAGTGCTCGGCATGATAGTTAATTAGCTGACCTGTCCATGATTCTAGTCAGTAATCAGTTTATCCAAAACACTCAGAACAATGATTTCAACATATTTATAAAATTTGTTACCAAAAAAATCAATTAGGTATATAGATGCCCATTCAATTTTTTAAGGAAGTTTAGTTGTGAATATAAGTAAGGGATATAAATATAGAAGTGGGTAATTTCCCTTGAATCACTGCCTTATTGAGGTTTGCCCACACTATGACATTGCACTAAATGTGGGTTAGCTACACTCCAGCCATATAACTATTAATTATTAATACAAAAACCAGAACCACTGGTAATACATGTACTATCATTTCACAATCATGAACTTTGATGAAAAGTTAAGTTATATCCCCTCACCTGCATGATAATGCAACATTGATAAATTAAATATTGTGGATGAAGTAGATCCTATAGTTACATTAATTTATTCAATTTGGATTGACTTAACCTCTGTAGATTTGCCGTAACTTAATTTCTCTCTAGAACTAGCAAAGATTTCATTGGTCATCATTCATACAACTTACAGAAATATTTCTCATATATCACAGGTTAATTGGTCAATTAAGGACTAGACTAAAATAAGTTAACACTAGCTACATAATATCATTCATTATAATCAACAATAGAATACAGAATAACAGAAGGGATCCGCCTAGCCTCTTTTTGATTCCGATGCACTATGACCGCTAGCTCGACTACCCGTCCTTTCTTCAATTGTTGTCAATTTACTGTTTTTTGGAGAACTGTTCAAGTCATTTGAGCTGTTGTCATGGATTGGTTGATCTATCGTGTCATTTGATTGGATGCTGTGTGCCCCTGCTATGGTTACTGTTATTTGTTTTTCGTCACTACTGACATGATTCACCGAGTTCTTTACTTTGCCTCCTTTCTTGAACTTTGGAACATCTTCACCCACATCTGCCTTAAAATGGACTTGCTCTGAAATTAAATTTAACAGTTCTTAAATATCGATCTTTCCTAACATAAGATATAGATGAATACAAAACAAGAGGCCCAGGGGCCACATCGCTCACCTAAGCAATTGGTGAGGAAAAAGCACAGATCAGATCAGAACTGAAAGTTTACTGAGGGTGAGGGGGGGGGGAGGCTTGAATTTTAACCCCCCAGGGGGTCATGATTTGAACAAACTAGAATCTACACTACCTGAGGATAATTCCCTATAAATATCACTAAGCATGGCTTTGAAGCACTTGAAAAGAAGACTTTAGAAGGTTTCCCTATATATTCCTATGTAAAACTTTTATCGGCCATTTGGCCCCACCCTACCCCCTGGGGTCATGATTTGAACAAATTTGAATCTACACTTCCTGAGGATGATTCCACATGAGTTTCATCTTTCCTGGCCCAATGGTTCTTGAGAAGAAGATTTTTAAAGATTTTTTTCTATTAATCCTAAGTTAATTTTTGATCGGCCATTTTGGTCCCACCCTACCCCTGGTGGACATGATTTGAACAAACTTGAATCTACACTACCTGAGGATGATTCCACATGAGTTTCATCTTTCCTGGCCCAGTGGTTCTTGAGAAGAAGATTTTTTATAAATGCCATTTATTTTTCTCTTATTCAAAATTATCTCCCCTTTGAAAAGGGCTTGAATCCCCTTCACCTTAGGATACTTTGTGGCAAGTTTGGTTGAAATTGGCCCAGTGGTTCTTGAAAAGAAGATGAAAATGTGAAAAGTTAACGACGACAACAACGACAACGACAACGACGACAGACGACGGAAAAATTTTGATCAGAAAAGTTCACTTGAGCCTTCGGCTCAGGTGAGCTAATAAAACTCATGTTCAGTGAATAAAAAAACTTTGGAAAACAAACAATGAGTAAGTTATAAGATAAATACAAAGTGACTTTAAACACATAGGGTACTCTAAAATAGGATCCAAAAAATTGGATATTCCAGAAATATGTCGGTCTTTGTTACCATGAACAAATATTTTACTAGGAAAGAAAAATATTTGTTGACTGAATACACACAAAATTTTTCAGTAAGATTTTATTTTCAAGCACCAAGGAAAACTGTAAAATACGATAGAAAGAAAATTTTACTTAGACATAACCAAGAAATCCAGATATTAGGAGTAAATAAAAGAGAAACCAAATTAAGTTCAACTGATTCCCTTTTTTATCTAATGTTTTCTTGGAAATGTTTGAGAAAGTCACAATTAATGCGAAATGTCTTAACATTTAATTGAATTATTACAAGGCTTTATCATATTTGCTGACAGCTTTGTCGCAAAGTTGATGAAGATCCTGAAATTTTAGACCCACAGGGAGCTGCACTCTATATCATATGTACCAGCCAGTCCTAGATAATCTAGGACTACTAAATGCACTGTATGAACACACAGAATGTGGACTAAATAATGTAAAAAAATTCATGGATTAAAGTTCTTTGTGTACATATTACATAATTGCAAGATGAAATAGTAATTTTTAATTTAATTCTTGAGGTAAGTGCCCCTGTGAATCATGAGCAAAGAAATTCTCTGCAAATAAAACGCAACCATTAATCAGCTTTGTCAATGAAAAAAACCATGATCACGTAATTGTATTGATTAAGTGTACACAGGCCGGTCTTACTTCGGGTACTGTTGCTAGGTGCAGGTGAACTGGTTCCCGATGTGGCCCGAGATCTCGTCCCCAGGGATAATCTCTCTCTTTCCTCCATTATTCTTCCAGACATTTCCTAAAAACAAAGCAGCTCATATTAAATCATTAAGAATTAATTGACACTCCATCCAAAACTATATTTGGCTTTCATTAGTCAGTTTACCTAAATCAGTTAGTGCATGAATTTGTAGCGAGGGATAATTTCTTTGGTTGTTAGAGAGGGAAATAATGATGCAGAAACACAAAGTTCATTTTGTTAATTTTTTTCTGCAATAACTGCAACATTAATTCCCATACTAACAAAGAAAGAAAGATGGATATTTTGTTGTTTATATTTATAATATCTGTATAATTCTTATTATTATACCTCATTATAAATATTCTACACAACGCGTTATCTGATTGGTTCTAGGTTATCACGTGATCGGGCCGTAAAACTTCATATATCCGGTCGTCGGCACGCTTTTCATCATATTCCACCTCTTCGGAACACCTAGTGAATTTTCCCGCAATATAGTTCTCGTTCGTTGAACGAAAACTCCTGAGAGTAGTAGACGTCACAATAGCCTGGTTTACGTCACAAAACTGATGACAATGTGTTGACCAAAGGGTTTTATAGTAACTTTACGTTAACAATGGTGTGAATTAGAGAGCGGTGCCGAATTTGAAAGTTTATGTTTATTTCAAAGGTTTTGCTTGTTTCGGTATAATAAACAATTCATTGCATGAATGTTCGGGAAACATGAAGACTTATTCAGCCAAGAAATATCATATTCCCCTCGGGCGAAGCCCTCGGGGAATATGATTTTTCTTGGCTGAATAAGTCTTCATATTTCCCTCACTATCATGCAATAAATGTATAATATGTGCCGTACGCCATATTGCATGTTAAGTTTCTTTGATTGAACAGAGACTCCTATAGAAATCTGTAAAGGTGATTTTGAATGATAAATGGTTGCTATGGTTTTCTTTGGAAATAAAGGATTAAAACATTCAGTGGATGTATTTATAAAGGTACATTACACTTTATCTTTCTGGCACAGTTATAAAAACCAAGCCTTATTTTGACAGTTGCATGGAACTTGCACAACCACCAAAATAAAGGAGTTAAATTAGTGGAAGACTTGATTTTAATCAGAAAGATAACTTATATTACTGATAAAAAGCAAATAGCTTTTTGATACAGAATTATATATGTGGATGAGAGGGTTATTAAGGACGTTCGATCCTGAGATTTTGAGTGTATTTTGGTCAGGTCATTTATTTATAAAATTCTGCATCATTTTTAAGTTCTAACATTAAATCTTAATTCTACAGTGCAAATTTAACTATATTCAATGAAAAAAACGCAATTAAATTCCATTCAAGTAGAATTAAGCTATATAGGGAATATATTTTGTGGTGGAAGGTTATTTTGACAAAAATGATCAGTTTTTCCATTTTGAACTATAACAGTACTGTTAATTTTGGATTGCTATTTTTCCATCCTGGTTGCACACAAAGCTGTTTTTTGCAGTGAAATGTGTTATGCTGGTTCTGAAATATTTATTAAATTATTTCTTATGAATTCTATCAACAAAGTGTGACAAATATAGTAAATATATTCTGAAAATCTGGGAAAAAATTGAGCCAATTTTAACGTAAAATTGACACTTTTTTAGTAATATCTAAAAATTTACATCATATACGCCCACTTCTGATGTCCTCTTTTCTATATATTCAAGATAAATTTGACCTATTTGCTTAAAATCAGAAAAAGTTTAAGACTTAAAAATAATTTTCTTGCTTATTAAATTTTCAATGCCAGAAAATCACTTTTTATTAGTGCAGAAAGGTCAAATAATTGATTATGTGAAGCAATTTGAAACTTTTTCTTAGTCACAATTTTTAAGTGTTTTTTTAAAAACAAACTTAGCTAGCCCATGGAAAAGTGAACTGCCTATATAGGCAGTTATTATGCAGTTCTTTAGCAGTTTTAAAATTTTTTAACAGTTTTCAAACAGTACCAAACAGTTTGGTTTTTATTGCTCTTAAGTAACTGCTAGGGCGTTGGGAGTAAACAGTTTTCCTAAGCAGTTTTAAAGCAGTTACCAGTTTCCCTAGCAGTGCTGCAGTCTTGAGGACAAGACAGATTTCCTAAGCAGTTTTGTTAGCAGTGCAAAGCGGTTTCCTTGTATAATTTGATTGGGTTCAAGAGAAATTTTAATGTTGGGCTCAATGTTCCAACAAATATAATCAACAGGAACCTAGCTTACAACTGCCCGCCAATTTTTTTGAATTCTGCATGGCTGCCATGTGTATTGTTTTGACAAAAGGCTATTAGCCAATACAGAGGGAGCCTGCTGGCTATAAAGCTTGAGATCTATTGAAATAATGATGTAGACAATTAAACAAGTGGTAAGTACAATATATATTTGGCCTTGAATGAATAATGATTGATATATTGTAACGGTCCAGTGATTTGACAGATAAGTTTTATACAGAACTATGGAACCTGATTATTGTTGACAATTTACAGTAGGAGCTAGAGTTGAGATGAATTTTGTATGCGTTAAAGTTACTTGACAATGCAGGGATATGTATTAATTTATGCTTTGCATGTAGTTGATAGGTGATTATTGACAAGTTTAAGTGATTCACATGAGTTGAAATAGTTGTGCACATGTTTTGAGTTACGTAGAAATCAGCTGATTTAGTCATTATATAGCAGTAGTAAAGTTGTGTAATTATTTGAGCTTACTTCATGTGTCAGGGACTTTAATTGGTTTTCCGTAGTAGATTAACCATATATTTGTGGACGGAATCCTGTTTTCTTGCAGTTTAAGTTGTTTTTAGTTAACTATTGAAGGTTTATTGCCTTGTTTTACACTGGTGGCATGTTTGCGAACTTGGCGGTCGTAAATTGTGTAGATCGAGCCCGATCGTAAAAGTTACGATATTTTTCGGATTTTTGGAGTTAATTGTGTAAAAGAGAGAGATTTTAGGAATTTTTGCTTTCTGCTAGGTTTATTTGATTAGAGAAGTTGTGTTTTAGGGGTAAGGAATTAGTATGGGTTGGGCGTTTTGATTTAGATTAAATAATTACTTTTTAGTTTTATTTTAAGAAGAGCCAGGGTTATTTTAAGGATTTTTGAGGAACTTTTGGAATATTTGTGGAATTTTGCAGGAATTAAGTTTTGATCAGGTTTTAGTCATTTTGGCTGAGAAATTGGACTTGGTTAAAATTTACTGGTTGTTTGAATTTGTGATAAATTGCTGATTAATTTTAGAATTACTTGAAATTGTTTGGGTAAATTATACATAATAGCTATAAGGATTTTTGCTAATGTATTTCTAAATTTTGCTAGTGTTTTTAACTGAAATTCAGACTTGGGAAAATTTGATAAATAATTAACTTACAACTTTGTTGTTAACTGTATTTCATGGATTATTATTGTTTTATGCCAAGTTGGAAATATTTTAGCTATATTTTGGCAGAAAATTGTACGTTTGTGTACCAGTTTCAGCATCATCATATTGCTTTGAATATTCATTAGACACAACCATAAATGGAAATGGATTTACAGTTCTGAAGTAGTTATTTGCGGTTTCAAGCAGTATTTTTAAACTCATTTAAATATTTCGCTGAAAATAACTGCTTCACGACTGGTTGAAAACTGGGAAGGCTAAGAAAAACTGCCTTGAACCGCCTATTTCTATGAATATTAAATCAACTTGTTTGAGGGACATGGAAGGCTATGGGAACTGCTAATAAACTGCTTAAAATATAAAACTGGGAAGACTTAATAACTGCCAACAGACTGCCTTCCACTTTGACATGGGAGAGTTCATTTTGTTTCATGCTTTAATTGGATAAAATATTGGAGGGAAAACTTCAAAAATTCAATTTTTTAATTAAGACACAAATTTCAGTACAAAAAGGTCATATTAAATGTACTGTAGCGCCAAAAGAGTATTGACCCCCATTTTTTGATTTGAATTTTAATTAAGCTATGTATGTAGAAACAAAAAATTTACTTGGCAAAAAAAGTTTAAGACTTCAAACATCAGGATCGTACGTCGTTAGGGTCTCTTTTCATTGTATTCTTCTGACTGCACTTAATCTAGCTGTGCCAGTAATGACAGGACTCAATACATGACCACTTGTCCCTCAACATTGGAATCAAACAATCTAACCCTGGGATATCTACTGATATTTACAGATCCTGACTTAGACAGTCAGCAAGCCTTTCATCTCTCTCTATGATTTACTCCTAACTATAAAAAGGCCCCACACTCTTCAAGGAGTTTTTCAAACTTTCTGAAAGCAGTCATTGACTTAAATCAAATACAAGTTCAATGGAGAATAAAGTTTTGTACATCAAAGACTACCCTTAGGATACACCTTAATAATATATCATTGCAAAGATAGTGGAAAATTCATGCAAAGTAAAAATATGCTGAAAAATCAACAGTCATACAGTATTTCTTCGTTTCATCAGTTTGATTCATAATTTAGATTTTTAATTATCTGCAACATGTTTAAATTTCCATCACATTTAACATCAAACAGTGCTACTTAAATGTTTCTAAAATCAGTCCATTATTTTTGGGGAATTGATCATTGCAATTTATGAGAACTGAAGGTTTCTTTGATAATATTTATATACAAGTTCTACCTCCCACATTTCCTGGAAAGTTTGTAAGAACTAATGGACGGATATGTGGAAATCCTGGGAACTGAATCCAGAATCCATGTAAACCAAATACTCTCCTCACTAAACTAACCACACAAATGATGATCGGGTATTCGCTTCATTACACTTACTCTGTCATACTATATAAGATTATTACAAATAAGTTGATGTTACAGGGAATTCAACAGCCTCATTTAACAAAGTCTGCATTTTGTAAATGCTAATGGTCGATCATTATAATGACTTTGCTAGCAAATTATATCTTTCATTTGGTCCTATTTTGGCTGACTTATTTGTGATCGATCAACAGGGGATGTTAACTCCTCACAGGCACCTGATCCCACCTCTGGAATTTCTAGGGGTGTATGTTTTTTACCTTTTTACATACTTGTTTTGAGATTTTTTTTATATTGAACAGCATTCATTATATGCACCTTTTTCACTACAAATTATTTACATTTATACTTTTATGAATAAAGCATCCAAGTATCATATAGAGACAAAAAATAATTACAAACATTTAGAAGTAGACCAGTTTTCACTTTTTTAACAGTTTTTCACTTCTTTCGTGGTATTGTCATGACCTTAAGACTTCTAATCAATCAAGTTCTGATGATATCAGCTAATTATTGACCAATTTATTCGTTAGCTTCGTGATGTTTTCACCTTTGTCATCCTTGGGTGTACTTAATTCCTTATCTAATTACCTGATGTTAATTTATAATGAAGGTGAGATATTAAACATTAACCCAGGTAAAATCTTCCCTGATTCTGAAATACCTGTCTGACTTTTTTTTAACTAGTCAATATCTCTTGTTAACATACCTCTGACCTATGTGTTTCTATGTAAAACTAGGATTCCCTATTGTGGTCCCGGTCTGCCCTCGGGGGTCATGATTTGGACAATTTAGAAAACCCAGTGGTTCTTGAGAAGAAATTTTTTAAAGATTTTTCCGATACATTTCAATGTAAAACTCTGATTCCCTATTGTGGCCCCACCCTATCCCCAAGGGTCATGATTTGAACAATTTAGAATCTACACTATCCCAGGATGCTTCCATAAGTTTCAGCTTTTCTGGCCCAGTGTTTCTTAAGAAGAAGATTTTTTAATGACCCAAACCTAATTTTGTCTTTTCTTGATTATCTCCCCTTATAAGGGGACTTGGCCCTTCATTTTAACAATTTAAACTCCCCTTTACCAAGGATGCTTTGTACCAAGCTTTGATAAAATTGGCCCAGTGGCTCTGGAGAAGAAGATGAAAATGTGAAAAGTTTACAGGCCGACGAATGGACAGACACACAGAGAGACGGACTGACAGATGATGGACAATGGGTGATCAGAAAAGCTCACTTGAGCTTTGAGCTCAGGTGAGCTAATAAAATGATGGAGAGATTCTCAAATTTCAATGTTTTAGATTTCAAGATTTATTACTTTTTATTTTATAACATTTTTATTACCCCTTCTTCAAGAGCTTCACGTTATCATAACATCAAAAACACACTCACTACAACATCAATCTACCTATCAGTTTAAAAACTGTAAAAGAAATCAGGTATATAACATTGTAATTAAATTCTTCAATCTGTAATTTTTAAATTTGTTAATTTTTTTATTAAGTGAAAAAAATTGCTTTCAAACAGTAAATACGCTTTATTTTACAATGATGCGTGAAATATTGCGCAATGAAAACCCCAGTCAGACCCCTTAATGGTACAGGTGTAAACGGGTGTTTTTCTTTGGTCTTTTTTTTTCTCATAAAATCAAGTTTTAAATAGAAGTTGCGCTGAAAAGCATTTCAAAATCTTCAGATTGATATGCATTCCAACTTAATACACTCTTTACTAAAATATCTTGATCTTTCATCAGTTTGAGTCAGAAAATTTGAAGAACTATATTCAGTAATTCTGATTTTGGGAACCTATTTCTTCACTTTATTTTCAGAGAAGCATACCATAAGCATTATACAATTAACAGTGTATTTCCATCAAGTACCCAGTATTTAATTCAATTCTTATGAAAACCAAGTCTTCTGAAATTGTTCTCGTCTATTATGGTCACCAATCCTGGCCCATTGATTTATAGAAAATTGATCCTTTCCAAACAGCATTAATAGCTTTGTTCTCATGGAGTGTCATATAAGTGCCCACACTTTGTAATAAAATTCCAGGTAACAATCTTGTCAAGGCTTTGTGATAACACCATTTACTGTCTGTGTTCTGCCCAGTCAGGTCAGACAAACAACAAGTCCTGTGTTAAATAAGACTGTCAAGTTCTATACCTATGTTAAATTGCACAGTACCGACAATTTATTTAAATTACCCATGCTTCACTTTAGTCCAACTTTATTTGTTTTAAGACTTCATGGTTTTTTAATTTTCTCTCCAAGTTCTTTTGAGGCATTCATCCTTCCTATAATTGTCTGTCTGTCTGTCCATCTCTAGATTCTAGTTAAAATCGTGTCACACCATGTAGTGGGCTGGAATTTAGAATCTATATGGTACTGCCCATGCCTCGGAAAGGTTTCTGCTATTCTTATTTTAAACAATTGTCACAGTGCATAAAATGTTGAAATCAATGTCTGAACAAGAAATAACTGATTAAAATGAATCCAGACTTTAAAAGTAAATGTTTCTCCAAGTGACCTAAAGACGTTTAAAAAATCCATCCTGAACATGCTGATGTTTGCATCTTTAACAGGTTGAGACCACTACCTTATATGGAAGGCAATTTTTAACACGTGACGATATCTTCGTCACACCTGTTCGCCAATCAAGTGAATGAGTCCCAAAGCATGACACTCTACTACGTGTTTACGATTCAATGGCTACACGTGGTTTTCGTCGGTTTCTGCATGATATTCACTTCATCACCGGAAAAACTGTAGAGCTTCTTTGTCACTTTTTAAGTTTTAAATTGAAAGATTACATTCCGAAGACATTGCTCCATGCTCACATTTAATATTGGACTTGTTTTATATGATTAATAGTTGCTTCAAAAATTCCAATAATGTGCAAACGATTTGATGTTTGTTTGTACAGTAAAAACTTTTTGATAATATTTAGGGGTTTAATAATAATAGCGCACCTTGTACTGCTGTCTAAAACTATGTACACGTATATCACGTGAAAAAATAAACTCGTTGCTTTATCGATACGATAGCATCTATTTGTACGTCTCTCCGAACAATGGTTTAGGCTGATGTATTATAAGTTGATATATAAGGCTTCATAAAGTAAATTTTGTAAATGTGAGCATAGATAAGAAATATTATACATCATTTTATATATTTCTTCCATAAATCTTAAAAAAAGAATTGAAAATAAGTTTCCAAGGGACAATTCAAGTTGACCTTTATTTTCAACACAGCTGGGTACTTGTAGTAGCCCACAATGCATTGCGACTCATTCATCAGTGGGTAAAGCTAATTTACATGCAAATTTATTCTGACGTCAGAAAATCTAGTGGTCTCGACCTGTTTAACTTGCAAAGTCTTTGGTTGATAGTGCCATACGGATCCAATTTTTTAACACCAGACTAAAATCAGTTCAAACATTATATGGTTGTTTGCAATGTACAAATGAGAAATGTCACCGCGTGGCACATTGGTTAGAGCACCTGCTCTAGAGTCACAAAGTAGGGAGCTGATCCTTACAGCAGAGATTCGTAGAACGTAGAGACTGGTTCTTCAGAAGAGACCTTAATTAATATACAAAGGTCCTGTGTCTGAATATGTTTTGGAATGTAGAAGATTCCTCACTGCTCAATGGCCCCATTTGCCGTTGGTAAAATTTTGCATCTCTCCAGTGGCAAGTGGTGGGGTCTCAATATTTTGAATTGAATGAAAATTTTTGAGAGGAATATCTTTAAGTAAACCCAACAGATGTGAAATAACTATATTTCAAAAAATAAGTTTGTCACTATAATTATTTATAAAATAAAATCAATCCCATGTGTACCATATTTGTAATTATAACTTAAAGATTTTGATTCAGGCCAAAGAACGATCATCGACAAGAGATCTGCATAAGATGAAAAGAGACACATTGAACATCGAAATCTAATTCAATGCTGAACAACCAGCATAATATCTAACTGGTCAATATATTTAAAACAATTTAATGATTCCCATGTTCACTGGAGATAAAAGTCCATGATTTTTCAGTATGGCAAAATCAACTGATCAAAATGTGACTCTTGTCAATTTGACTCGATCCTTCAAGTTTTCTTCCCTTGTACAGATTATTAATCATGACTTGCTTATTGATAATACATATTTTCTATAAGGCTTTCCATCATCAGAAACAGTACAAAAAAGTCTATAAGAACTAAAGCATTGATTTTTCACACTACAAATTTATACAATCTATCCTGCAAGAATAAGTGACTCATAAAATATTGAAATATCAGATATCTTCAGCAAAAGTCATACATAAATTGATAAAAATGTATTCCTGGATATGACTTCTGTGAGATATATGGTATTTTCAACATCAGTCAGACAAACAGACATGGTGATTCTTCAGCATGATAATCAGACAGAGAGACAAGGTAATTCTCTGGTAAGGTTATCAGTCAGACAGACAAACAGACAGACAGCTAGACAGACATAGTGATTCTATAGTATGATTATCAGACAGACGGACAAGTTGATTCTCTGGTATGGTTATCAGTCAGACAGACAAATTGACATGGTGATTCTTCAGTACCAGTATATATAAATAGTGGCATGCATAGAATTTGAGAGGGCAAACTAACATTCGAGCTGTATTCCCAAGGTTTTTTCTCATTCTCTCTCTCATCACACCTTTGCATATGTTTAATGAAAATATTAAAACGAAACAACTACTTAACAGAATGATCAATTTAATTACCTCTGCTGCAAAAGTTTTGCTGACCATTTTATCGTGTAACGTTTTCTCGCGTTTAACCTTGGCCTCAAATTTCAGTGACACGTCTCCTCGTAAGATGTTCGGATTGTCGCTCGGTGTTTTATCTTTATCCTTGTAAACGTCTGAAAATGAAATCAAAAGCATACAAATATATTTATAAAATATATATACATATACCTGCTGTTTTATACTGTCACATACTTTGTTGTATATATATTTGTGTTCTATCGTAAGTTCTGTCTATAGTCTTTAATTAACATCCTGGAAAATTTTAAAATGCTAAAATTACACGAAAGACTTTTCATAATTAATTACAAATTTACAAATAGTTATACAAAATGTCTTGATTCTAAGCTGTCATGGTTAATACATTATTCTGATTTTTTAATACATCGATCAGAGTATAGGCATAACAATATTTGAAATATGAACCAAAGTGTGAATGCATGAACAATATTTTATGCAGAGAATAAAACATTTATGTTCCTATATGAAAGTGCATTAAAGCTTAAAAATCCAATACAGTAGTAATATCTATTTCAAACACAGTGACATGCGATTTTCTTTACCGTTAATCAGCCGTGAAATTATTTATGAAAACAAAGTATTCGTGTATGTTAATGAAATAGGAATGGATTTGTTGATGAAGAAACTATAGAACTCTGTTAGTTCTCTGTTTCTAAGATGACCAAATTCTTATTATGACTACTAACAATATGTGCATTTTATCTTAAAACTCTTGTAAATCAGCAAAAAATAACCACGTGCACTTAACATCACATTTCATCCTCATGTACGGTGATATGATGTACCTGGAGTATCAAATTCAATGCTTTCATGATCTAAAAAGTTTGGAAATAATGACAATATACAAGCATTTTTTATGCATTAGCTGTACAAAAAAAATTGATATCTTTCATAGATATTTTGCAACACATATTTTTAAGTAAATTCTAAATAGTAAATAGTTTAAGAGCATAAGTCTTGTCAAAATGTTATGAAAAGTATTTACAATCTGACCCCAATTCTACGAGAAAGGCATTGTCAAAATTGCCATTTGTACAAAATTGTCAGTGTCTACAGAGTGAACATGTACAGGAATGGTTTAAAGCCAAACTGACATGTCTGGGAATTATTTTTACTTCAGTCTTGGCATTAATTATGCAACTAAGCAACATTAATCTCTCTGTAAACAAAAAGGGTTACGTACAAGGTACAAGTGTAAGACATTAGAAATGTTTAACTTTGAGATTTATCTATATACATAGTGCTAATAAACCAACACTTCAAATTTAAAAGTCACATTATATGACTTCTCAAATTCATGAATTTTTAAAAAACCAAGCACTGAGACCTTTTATTCAGTATATATTTCTGTTGACCTGTCGTTAAATGCCTTTGTAAAAATCATTGGCACTCGCTTAAATCATTTATATAAATATATGATAAGTAACTGTAAGTGTATTATTCTTGCTTTCATTTACAAGTTAAATTACATCAAATTAGGCCCACTCAGTCTGCACAAACAATGTCTCAATATTTAGTATAGTACATGTATTAGGTTAATTTGTACAGCTCTTTGTAACCAGAGACCATTTCTTCTACATTCAGTTGGAGACACTTAGGTAGTAAAATGCATTCTCTCGCACAATGGGAATAAATTTGAACAAGTAATTAGTAACTTAGATATTCTCTATTAAACATTTAATCCAATAATTTTAAGTATTTCAAACTCTTACAATTATAATATATTATTGATCATAATTAATCTAGTCAAAATAAAATAATTCTCAAAAAAAAATGTCATGACAAAGGGCAGGGAGGGGTAGGAAATAAAATGAACAAGATTCTACAAACAATTAAAAATAAGTCTCAATATCAGCCGACAGTAAGATAAAAGGCTTGGTATATCATGGCTATAATACGGTTGACTACTGACTGAGTCATCAAGGTTTGAGCTTAATTTAATTACCAACATTAAGAATCCTTTATGAACCTATTTTTGTAACATTTTATCTGGAAATAGGGATTATTATGTCTGCTGGTATCATATATTATATCAAGGACTATATATTTGATCTCTAGGTCTTTGGTATACCATTGAAAAACTTGAAAACAAATTCTAAATAATACATATATGATATAATAGCACAAACATAAATGATATAACACTTCACAATTGACAAATCAAGTCACATCACTTTTAATTTCAAGATTCCAGTAATTATTAGCAAATGCTCTCTAGCTATACTGAGCTATACACAGATTTTGCCCTTTGCCTCATGCCTTTCGTCTGTGTTATGTGTAAGTTGCAAGCTCATAATATACCTTACCTGGAAATATCCTTGACTGAACACATCCCATTTCTATCCATCATCTATCTAAAATCATCTTTACGGGTTAAAAGACGTTTTTATCTCGCGTTTCCCTCGTGTACCTGACATTCTCAGGTGTGCTGTTTTACTGTTTGTTTACCATACACAACCGGACTACGCATGAGTAATCAACAATCATAAGTCAAGAGACGTTCCGAATGACCACAAATTAGTCGTCTCAAAACGAAAAAAAATGTCCTGTCCCGATAAAAAATTTCCAATGCCTCACAAACCACGGACAAAATGTACGATCCTCTCCCATTCTGGAGAGCTTTGTGCGGTCTCCGAACCTTTGGCTTGAGACGATGATTTTAGATAAATGATTTTTTTGAAGCAAAAATTTTCCAAATATCGTTAAAATGTTTTTGTTCAATTACTTTTATTTAGCAAAGCTAAAACATAAAGATTTTAAAAATTCACTCTTAATTAAACAGACATGTAATTCCCAACTGCTGTATTCATCATCTTCTTTTGTTAGTTTCTTTTCTTTAAATATCTACATGCTATCAATTTTGAATTTCTTCTTGTATGATCGATGTATTACGAAATTGGGGTGGGGTGCACGGGTGACAACTTGTCGAGAGAGAGCCGAAGGGGGGGGATTCTTTGTTTAGTATTAAAGCGAGAAGTATAAATAGTGAGAGGAGGATCTGACCATATATCAAAAAAGGGGGGAGGTCATTACAAATTTACAGGAAATTTCGTTCCCCTCCCAAATAAGAATTCGATCCATGACTTAAAATTGTTTTAAAAAAATAACAACTATTTCAAACGAACAATAAAAAGTAGCCCCATCCTTAAATTGATTTACTGAAGTTTTAAATGTCAGAAACGCCAAACGTGTTGCGCATTTTCACTATATATAGGTGTAAGTAAATACAAAGGCAACATAATAAGACTGAAGTGTAAAATGCGACTTACAATTTTTTATGAAAGCGAAGAAAGATAACATAATTTGATACTTGTAAGTTGTATATGCATTGCCTTGCAAGTCAATATAATAGTTACTCTTGGTTAAAGGAATCTGGATTCCTGATCAAAGAGACAGAGACATCACAAAGAAATTATAGAATGATTCATGAAGAACAGGAATTCGTGGACATTCAACCGTTATAAATGTACAGTTGTACTATCAAAACCAACATGTGTGTACGTTAGCCTCAACTTGCTTCTAAGTACTTTCATTTAGGAAGTACTTTCATCCTTAAAGTATCATTGTTTGTTTATAATTGGTAATTTGGTAGATACTGAACACAGGCGACTGACGTTTTTAACTTTTCTTTTCAGAAATAAAAATTTCCCCATGCTACAATAATAACATGTTGTTATTATTATAGTCTGGGGAAATTTTTATTTCTGAAAAGAACAGTTAAAAAATGTCAATCGCCAGTGAAACTGAATGATGTATAAAAAAAAAACTCGTGTGTCCAAAGTTTAACAATTTGTTATAAAAACAAACGGGATGAGGAGACACGTGCAGGTCATTAATACAAAAAGGATAGTTCTTTAAAGTTGTAAATCAGCTCTAAAATAGATCGACTCGACAAGGAAGGAGAATGGGCAATGTCTGCGTTAAAC
Source organism: Saccostrea glomerata (assembly GCA_003671525.1). Taxonomy (NCBI): domain Eukaryota; kingdom Metazoa; phylum Mollusca; class Bivalvia; order Ostreida; family Ostreidae; genus Saccostrea; species Saccostrea glomerata. Next base: position 1,079,609 of record PRKT01000060.1, on the reverse strand, counting down.
ATAAGGTTTTGTTTTTGTCTTTTAGATCTCTCTCTCTCTCTCTCTCTCTCTCTCCCATTTACAACTATATCAACCATTCTATTCATAGTCTACAGCTATTGTTGACATTAAAATCATAACTCGTGTATATACACCTTGTACATGTATATGTATTTTTAGTGGGGATAGATATAAGGTAATTTGATATATAGATGTACATGTATTTCCGTTAGTCACACCCAAGTGTGGTAGACCAAATTTACTATTATAATTTATCTTATGTATTTATTCGTTTTGGAATCATTCTATTTTTCGTTTCATCTAAAGTAAGTCAATGTCTTTATTCTAATTCTTCAATAAATAAAATGGATACCAACATCTGAGTCATCATTTGCCATTAACTGCTCGGTTACACAAGCCCCCCACCCCCACCCCCACCCCCACCCCGCCTCCCTTCTTTCCCTGACTGCCATCATACTAAATTACACAAGTTTCAAACTGTTGAATTATGAATTCACTGCAAAGGCTCTGTCTATTGTCTGACAGGGACGTAGCATCCGGGGGGGCCAGGGGGGGCCTGGCCCCCCACTTTTTTCCCCAACATAACCTTTACTATAGTAAATGTTCATTGATAGGATGGTTGCCCCCCCCCACCTTATTACCATAGTATAGTGATAGCAAGGATTGTAAGGAAAAACCCCCCCCCCCCCCCCGCCTCCCTCTTTCCCTGACTGCCATCATACTAAATTACACAAGTCTCAAAATTCACTGCAAAGGCTCTGTCTATTGTCTAGATGTAAACAGGACAACATTTTGGTCTAGGCTTACACTGTACAGTATAGGGATCAGATAAGAATTTACTATATACATGTATTTCTGTTTTTGGTTATTTTACATGTATAGATTTCATATGGATTTGAATTAGGCAAGCCAAGTATAAAAGGTTACCGTATCAGGTATAAAGATAACAAACGGTAATTCATATCAAGTCATTTTAACAATACATCTTGGGAACAAAATACGCACGAACCTTCAAAAATATCGAAAGTGGGACCAGGTGACATTGAGGAGTAAGCATCCCCTGTCGACTAGTCACGTGTGCTCCTTAATTGTCACGGTCGGGTAAACATCAGTCCAGAATCTGTAGATAAATCAGTTTGAAATATTTTGGATAGATGATAGATTGCATACTACGGACAAGGTCATTTCCAATTCAACTGTGCAATTTGCGAAAAGTTTACGTTAAATGAGACTGTTGATATCCTTGTATCATCAACTTTTTAGTTAATGGTATACCGGTATGTACATGTATACTGAAAAAAAAGTAACTGACACAGGCACCTGACCTTACTTATTTTTATTTTGATAATAAAAAAATATATAACCATAAGTAACGTCAGGTGCCTGTATAAATCAAGAGAACATTGTGAATAAAATACAAAAGCATTATCGGCTAATTATACAATTCTAATCATCTACTGAACAGCTGTGAACCGAAGCGTTAACGTTAATATAATACACCACTATGTACAACATAAATATAAATTTTCTTCCCTCCCCCATCTCTAAAGAGTCTTTAATCCCTTACCCAGCTACCCCTCTCATTCTGTTTTAATCTGTTTATGTCCTGTTTCTATACAATTGATGAATTAAGTAGATTTTGAAGTATTTATTGTTTGCAACCATTCAAGTGGCTGTGCACGCATTTAAACCAGGTAAGCTAAATATTGAAATCTTTGTAAAATAATTTTGAGATGCACCCCGAAAAAGAACGCGCCGTCTTCGTCAGATTAATGATTTGTTCTATATGTACTTGCTAAACGAATTCAAGCGCTCTGTAAACAGCGACTTTACAGAGTGGAAGCCAAAATGTTGCGATTTGCTAGAGCGAATTGGGTAAGTTTGGTTAGTTAAATATCCAAATATTCATCATTTGGAGATAAAATGCAGGTTACTGCAGTTAGGAGTGCACTCCATATCAAGCGCAAGACGTATCATCTGTAATGTAAACTGACTTTATCAGCAGTCCAAAGACCAGAAGACTAACGTTACCCATGAAGCCATGAACAGGTCCAGTACAATCTCTTGATTTATCTATATAGCTTTAAATAGCTATATAGCTTTATAAAGCTATTCAAAATAGCAAATAGCTTTATTTAGCTATTTATATACAGTTTTTAGCAAAAATGTTTTTTGCTGTAAATAAACAAAAAGTCGCATGTATTTGACTCTTCATACATGTATGTACTATGGACTAATAAAACAACAACCAAAATCAAAGATAGTTCTACGTTTACAGCTTTTGAATACTTTTAAGCGAAAAGAGAATTTCTATTGTTAGACTAACTGTCCACTGCCCTGGGTGCCTTGAGGCAAGGAAGAGTATGATTGCTTCTCATTGTGCTGAACTGTTACCAATCAATTATCTTGTTGAACATAATTGGTCTCCATTATAATATCATTGCAATTGTAACTGTATCAATTGCTTTATATAGCCCCAAAACTTGTAGAACTTTGAGTACAAAGTCTCTCAAGGAGACGTAATTTGATGAGTGATTTTTACATGCATTATTTGAAGAAGTGTTCAAAGTTGTATATCATCAATGCACCAAGGTGCGCTTTTTTGTACATACTGAGAAAATTACACCTTTAAGAAAAAAGTGTAGTAAAATAGCTAAATTAAGCTATACTAAATAGCTTAATAAAGCTATATAGCTATTTAAAGCTATATAGCTAAATCAAGAGATTGTACTGGACCTGATGAAGCACAGACACTTAATATATTTTTTTAAACCCAAAGTATATCAATAACAACTCCAAATTATACTGATTACCTCCTCCTTAGAATATCACACTTACTTACACTTTCTTCTGGGAAATGCACGGGGCAAACTGTTCTATAATGATAATTTATATACAAAAGTCAAAACCATATATCGCATGTTTGTCCAATATTTTCTTTAATTACCAAATACAGTGTCAAAACCCTTCAAGTTCTTGATGAGTGTAAAATTTGAGCCTCCATTATTTCCTCAGTGTCTTGCTTCAAACTCTTATTTCTAAAAACATTGATTTTTATTAGAACAATCCATGAATAAGCTTTGCCCAGTCAAAAAGTCATGGAATTTTCATTCGATCATTATTGTAATTTTTTCTCAGTTGTCATCTGTTACTCTCTGTCTTAGGGCAACATTTGAGATATAACTGTTTTTGGTCATCCTCAGAATATTTGAGTGACCGTTCAATAGCAATGACAATCCGTCTGGAGAGACCTGCTCCATTTTCACATTCATTTAGCCTCAGAGTTCAATCAAAACAATCGTATATTGCAAGAAATCTGCTCTGCAATCAGTGCTCCAAGTCACACTTGCTCTTAGGTCGCAAAATTGCGACCTAAAAATTTTTTTTGTCGCCATTTCAGAATTTCTGGTCGCCATAATCAAATATTTCACTTGCCATAAAAAAAAATACATTTTGTGAATAAAACTTGATAAATTTAAATAAGGATATATATTATGTCTTTATTATATCAAAGATTACTTATTACTGTGACTATAAAAATTTGCTAGGTTGAATGAAATATTTTTATTGAATACATGTACCCTTATGGTTGTACAGAAGAACACAAGTAATCTGATTACAGAAGTAAACTTTTATCAAATGAAAATACAAGCTTGACAGCTGTTGAGACAGGACTTTGCCTTCTGTTTGTCATGTTTGCTTACTACAACGTACCTAACCCATTACACAGTCATTATAAATGCCGCCAAAACACTCTTTATTAGCATGATTCATTGTGATATGCAAGCAATTGACCAAATGCTTCAATAACAAGGTCGGATCTTAGAAAGTTTACAAAGTTTGGATGCCATTCTATCAGGAACATTATTTATACATGTCTCTGGTTCTATCAAACTTTGTACAGCATGCTGCCATAACATTAATACGTGATCTAAGTCCATGCGATGCTTTGTTAAGTGTATTTAAGTATATGTCTTCAAACATTTTTTTGATAGAGAATCTTTACAAATGAAATCTGGATCACGATCTTATAAATGGACGTGTGCAGCCCATATTTTCTCAGTCGCGAAAAATACGAGTTTGTTTTCATTTCTAGTCGCAAAATCAATTTTTTGGTCGCAAATGCAACCATTTTAGTTGCAACTTGGAGCACTGGCAATTTGGAGGAACAGTAACTCTTGCCCTGTACAATGTAAACAAACATGGATATCATCTGTGTTACAAAAAAGGACAATAATACTGTTATTTCAGCTGTTTACTTCATAGAAATTCAACAGAAACAATCCACAGGTTTGAAATTAATACATGTACCATAAACTGAATTGATATAGATATTTAACATATCTATACATATATACTGATCATTCAAGTTTGTTGAAGTCATAACCCTTTGAGGCAAGGGTTGGACAGCATTATGGGGCATATATATTTGTCATCGAAACGTAACAGAAATTAACATACCCATTATGACTCAGGTGAGAAATGTAGCCCATGGGTCTCTAAATTTTTAGTTTCTTACAAACTGGTTTGGGACTAGCCTATTCAAATTCATAGGTCATGACCCTTTTTGAAAAGTAAAAATTCTGGTTATAATTAATGCATAATGACATGCTAGACAAATGCCATGACTATATTATAATACATATTGCATAATTATATACAATATTAAGCATTAGTATATTGAGTCTCAGTCCAAAATTAAACTGCATTTCTAAAGAGCTCTTAAGTACAAAGAATTTTAAGTTTAGAATAAGTAAGTATACTAAGTATCTAATGATTGAAAATAAGTCTAAAGCTAGTCTGTTTCATGATCCTGGGACTTGCTGATTTCAGTTTATTTAATTAGCATGATTATGTAATGTAGATTGTTAATTATGGCAGAAATTGAACCAGAAATGCATTTGAATTTTTTAAAAGTCTGCCTTCATATTCAGTGTAGAAACAAGGTTGAATAGCTTCATTTTTTAAAAATGTTTAATTGTGTTTACTGATAAATTGGAACAAAGTCCAATAGGTATTAGGTATAAATTATTGGCTTTCGATTAATTGTGGTGTATTTGGACTCAAGTTATAAAAGTAGATAATTAAAAAGAGCATGTTATGTGGCTTTGTTGCAATGTTGCTTAGAACCCCCCCC
>PRKT01000060.1:1049413-1074224 GCA_003671525.1 Saccostrea glomerata | reverse complement strand
CCCCCCCCCCCCCCCCCCCCCCCCCCCAATGAAATGAAAAGTTATACTGGTGATCAGTTGACTGGTAAAGGCCATCAGCCTCTTATCTACTTGTTTAAAATTAGGTTTGATCTCTTGAGAGAGAGCTTAGACAATCCTCCAAACTGAGAAGTTCAAAGTGTAATATCTTTATACACATGTACCTCCAGTTACATCAATGATCAGTGCATTTTACTCTAGACAGTTAAATCAAGGGGTCACAAATTAGATCGATAATGTAGAGTTATCTCTCTTTGGAATGCATTGAAGCAGAAAGTGTGTCGGCTGTGTTGACATTTGATTACATGACTGACATGTACTTGTGAGGTATATTTATTAACTTTATTTATCAGGTAAAATAAACTTAATAACTAAAAATTTGATGATGGTCCTTTATAAGATTTCTATGTGCTATATAAATGTAATACCCTAGTGACGATGTGTAGATCTAGTCAGTGGTGTTTTTGTGTGTTGACAGATCCATCGCGTGTCCTGTAACCTCCAGAGGATGCAGACCGATGGTAAATTATTTGTGGGGAGGATGTTCTCTGTGCAGGACTCCCTCCCCAAACTTCCTGTCCCTCCCCTAGACCAGACCCTCCAGAAGTACCTGCGATCGGTCCGACCTCTGTTGACGGATGAAGAGTATGCCAACACTCAAAAGGTACGGGAATAAATTACAATTCACAGCAATAAACTTTGTGTTAGTCTTGTGTTAGTGCTTTACTGATGTCAGGTGAGGATGTCATTTTTTGACCTCCCTTCTGGGTACTTATATCTGATACCGTACGTGTACAGATATTTTCTATTATTCATAGTCAATAGCCAATTAACAATATCAAATTCTTGGTCACACACTATAATACAAACATATGCATGATCTTTAAGATGGAGAAAAGAAATTTATGTCAAGCCTGCAAATGTATTGATTCCTCTAGTGTGTCAAAATTATGAACATCTAGGATGTCAAGTAGAGCATTTAAAAATGGACTTTGATCCTTTTCATAGGAATGCATGCATAAATACTTGCTTTCAAAGTGTAGACAATACTGTGCATTGTATAATACAGAAAATAGAGTGTAGATGGACTAATAAATTTAGTATTCTAAATTCTAATAAAATTTATTTATTTTTAACATTCTTTTTTTCATGAATGTTAAAAATAGAATTTAGGTGTTCCCATGTTTGCACACTGACTTAATCTTTTGTAGTTCTATGCTTGTGTTAGCCAATGATAACCACACTTATTATAAATAAATTATTGTTGAAGGGGATTCATTTCTTTAAATGCCGTAAGGAGTCTCCTATGATTATTTAACATTGTGTCTCATAACAGGATACCAGGATTTTAATTGTCATTAAGTGTACATTTAATTAAGGAATCACTGTCTTGTTAGTACAGTATGCCAGGGCATCAACAATAGTGGGAAACATGGGATAATTTGCATAACGGGCAAAGCCCATTATGCTTAAATTATCCCATGTTTCCCACTATTCTTCCTGGCATACTATACTAACTAGACAGAAATTCCTTATATTTCCATTTCATTGTGAAATAAAATTGTAGATTTAGACTTTGAACATGTAGACATATATTTATATTACACAAGGATTCCCATCCCTATTTCAATAGTCCTCGCCCACTGACGTCAAACACAACGGCAGCCGCACAAGATTTTCATGCATATTTGGTCTTCTTAGCGTCAGACTCAGAGACAGGTGCGCACGAGATTTGCATGCATATTAGGCCTTCTTACCTCCTGACCTATTGACCTGCCTAACTTACATTCTGGCAGAATTATCAAGAAATTAATTCTGCTAACTTTCAAAGAGTTATCACAGAGAGAAAAATTAGAAATGGAAATATTTAAGGAATTAATTAAATAGGAACCCAAGTTATACTGTATAACCTGAGTTTGGGCAGTTTACACTTTATAAACCGCGATGTAGCTCATGAACCTCTTGTTTGACTTTCTCAGTTTTCATGCAAAATGCTATTATGAACATATCTCTTTAAGAAATATTTTCATCATCCTCTCGATGAAAACAATAGACAAATAATTAGAAATAAGACAAATTCTTACATGTTACAGATATATAAGAAATACTAGGAACTAAGTACATTTGTATTTTTTTTAAAATTATTTGGACTTATTTCAGGTAGTAGAAGACTTCAAAAGAGATCCAGGTCCAAAGTTACAAAGTCTGTTGGAGAAACGAGCACAAAAGGAGACCAACTGGGTAAGTATTGGGAAATTACAGGAGTATGGCAGCAGGCCACAATGTGTGTAGATAGAGACTGGTACTCAATGTGATACAAATCAGAGTAAACATATCATTATTCAAATCAAATTAGTATTATAAAGATACAACTGGTACAGTATTACCAGGAATAAAATAAATAGAATGGTTATATATTGTAATACAGATAGAACTGGTACACATAGTAATACAGTCACAAGTGGTGTTATTGTTTTTACAGATAGGATTGGCACACATAGTTGTAGTTATAGTGTTGATCTGATGTTTCTTCTCTTTGTTATAAGCTTTCTGATTGGTGGACTAACACCGCCTACCTGTAGTTATAGTGTTGATCTGATGTTTCTTCTCTTTGTTATAAGCTTTCTGATTGGTGGACTAACACTGCCTACCTGTAGTTATAGTGTTGATCTGATGTTTCTTCTCTTTGTTAAAAGCTTTCTGATTGGTGGACTAACACGGCCTACCTGTAGTTATAGTGTTGATCTGATGTTTCTTCTCTTTGTTATAAGCTTTCTGACTGGTGGACTAACACTGCCTACCTGTAGTTATAGTGATGATCTGATGTTTCTTCTCTTTGTTATAAGCTCTCTGATTGGTGTACTAACACTGCCTACCTGTAGTTATAGTGTTGATCTGATGTTTCTTAACTTTGTTATAAGCTCTCTGATTGGTGGACTAACACTGCCTACCTGTAGTTATAGTGTTGATCTTATGTTTCTTCTCTTTGTTAAAAGCTTTCTGATTGGTGGACTAACACCGCCTACCTGGAGTTCCGTCAGCCTGTTACTGTTAACGTCAGCCCAGGAGTTGTGTTCCCTAAACAGAACTTCACAGACAAAGAGGGACAACTCCGGTAAGTAACACCGACAAAGAGGGACAACTCTGGTAAGTAACACAGAAAAAGAGGGACAACTCTGTAAATAACACAGACAAAGAGAGACAATTCCGGTTAGTAACACAGAAAAAGAGGGACAACTCAAGTAAGTAACACAGACAAAGAGGGACAACTCCAGTATGTTAAACTACACAAACAAAGGGGAGCCACTCAGGTAAGTTGTTTTCACAGACAAAGAAAGACAACTCAAGTAAGATATACTACAAAGACAAAGAGGAACAACTCCAGAAAATTGTGTTCCATCTGTAAAGGGAGACAACTAAGGTACATTGGAACTAGCACAGACAAAGGGAGATTACTCAAGTAAGTTATACTACAAAGACAAAGAGGGACAACTCGAGTAAGTTATACTACAAAGACAACTCAAGTAAGTTATACTACAAAGACAACTCAAGTAAGTTATACTACAAAGACAACTCAAGTAAGTTGAACTAACGCAAAGAGAAAATACTCAGCGTAACAAAACAAAGGAAGACAGCTCAGAATGGTTGTGTTCCCAAAACAGAACTACACAGATGAAGAGGGACAACTCTGGTTAGTTATGTTCTCTTATCAGAACTACACATACAAAGAAAGACTACTCATGGTAACAAAACTACATAATGGGAGTCAACTCAGGTAACTAAGTTAAGGTGTGTTTCATTAACAGAACTAATTAGACAAAGAGAGACAACTCAGGTGAACAGGGCTACACAAAGAGAGACAACTCACTAGGGACAGCATGTTCAGTTTAATTGTTTGTAATTTTCATTATTAGATCTCTTTTATCATGTAAAATTTAGGATCAATCTTCATATGGGTTTATACATGTTAACCACTTTGTAAAATTCCATTCTTTTCCAGATTCACAGCCAAATTGATATCTGGTCTTTTAGATTACAAAACCATGATAGACAAGTGAGTAAAGGCTGTTATATGGTTCACCAACATGTAGTATAAAATGCTGTTTAACCAAAGTTTGTAATATTATCAGGATTATGAACTCTTGTGTGTCTATGATATTTTGAGATGTTTATAAGGAACTTAGCCAAGTTTGCACAAAGTGATTTTTGTTTTAAAAAAGAAAATTTGATAAGAGATGTTAAGTTTCCATGAGAGTACAAATAAATGGTAAAAATCAAGTCTTCTAGAACCACTGAATAAGATATGAGAAATTTTTTAAACACTATATAACATAAGTGACTGATATAAGAATTTGTCTCTATCAGACAGACCCTGCCTGTTGAGAAGATGGGGAAGCAGCCCCTGTGTATGATGCAGTACTACAAGATCCTGTGTGGGTGTCGGATCCCAGGGAAAAAGAAGGACACCTGGGTCTGTTACCCTCCAGATGAGGCCAACCCTCCAAAACACTTTGTCGTGGCCCACAACAATGCTGTAAGTCATGTAAATAAATTTTTGCCAAGGTTAAAGTTTTTGTACAGAGAGACAGACATCCTAACAGCCCAACATTATATAACCCTTAATCTGTATGGGGGGGGGGGTTGTAAAAATAAGTGCAAGAAAGATTTTATAAACTTCAAATCCATTTTATCATGTTTCTTTGTCTGTTACAGTTCTTTTTCCTGGAGGCTTATGGCAGTAACAACCAGCCATTGAGTACCGATCAGCTGTACGAACAGCTGAAATACATCGTGTACCAATCTAAAGAACCCGAGGTCCCTGTAGGACTTCTTACCACTGAAAACAGGAACAAATGGGCCAAGTCCTACGAACTCCTGATGAAAGGTGGGAGAAGCCAGAAACAAATACTCTGTAATAGTAGCCATAAATAGTCAGTTCTGCTTCTTGTAAATAAATCCTTGTTCATATTAGTAAGAGGATATACTAGTATGAAGAAAATTAGTAACTGTAAAAGTGACCATAAATAATCAGTTCTGCTGCTTAGAAATAAATCCATGATCATATCTGAATAAAAGGATAAATGACACAAGATGTGTTTGTGAAACACTGATGCCCCCGTATGGCAACATAGCGAAAGTTGTTAAACTTTCTTAAATGCAGATCAAATATGTTGGTACCAAAAGTAAGGCCTTTTCACAAGAAATGCAAAATATAAAAATGCTAGCTACACCTGTTCCAGGGTTATGACCAAGGTTAACAATTTATAAGGACAAACTCTGGGTCAAGGTCAAAGGGTCAAGGTTGTTGGTTTCAAAAGAAAAGCCTTGTCTCAAAGATAACCTATGAGAAGTATGAAAGTGCTGGCCCTTACCATTCAAAAGTTATGGCCAAAGGTTAAAGTCAAGGTCAAAGGGTCAAGATTCTTGATATCCAATAAAAGGTCTTGTCACAAGGATTACACATGTGAAATACAAAAGCTCTAGCCCCTACTGTTCAAAGTAGGTCAAACTCCAAGGTCAAGTCAAAAGGTCAAGGTTCTTGATATGAAATGAAAGGTCTTGTCACAATGATTAAATTTGTGAAGTATGAATGCCCTAGTCTTAACCCTTCAAAAATTATGGTCAAGTGTGTTTTTAAAGTATGTCAAACTCCAAGGCCAAGGTCAAAGGGTCAAGGTTCTTGGTATCCAATGGAAGGTCTTTTCACAAAGATTACATATGTGAAGTATGAAAGCACTTGTACTTATTGTTTAAAAGTTATAGCCAAGGTTAAAGTTTTTTCATAGGTACGGAAATCTCCAAGGTCAAGGTCAAAATGTTAAGGTTGTTGGTATCCTATGAAAGGTCTTTCCACTAAATATAGATATGATAAAGATGAATGTTCTAGTATCTATAGTTCAAAAGAAATGGTCAAAGTAAAAGTTGAAAATTTTTTGTGTTAAAGTGGTTCAAACTCCAAGGTCAAGGTCAAAAGGTCAAATTTGGTGGTACCCAAAGAAAGGTCTTGTCACAAGGAATTCACATGTGAAATATGAATGTCATAGCTCCACTAAATCAAAAGTTATAGGCAAGGTTAAAGTTTTTGCGGACAAACAGACAGACAGAGAGATAGACAGACAGACAGATGGACGGACACGACAAAAACTATATACCCCCGAAACTTTGTTTACGGGGGCATGGACGGACATGACAAAAACTATATACCCCCCGAAACTTCATTTACGGGGGCATAAAACATTATTACAGAGTATTTGTTTATTTGAAAATTCACTAGTCATGCACATCACTAAAATTGACAAAATACTGCATTTTCTTAAAATTTGTTTGACTATTTCAGACAAGGAAACCAAGACTTCGTTGTCAATAATACAGCGTAGCATATGTGTGATCTGTATAGACAATAAACTGCCAGATAGCACTCCTGGGGAGGAAGAAAGCACAGCCGCTAAAATGATGTTACATGGCGGAGGGAGTCAATTCAACTCAGCCAACAGGTGGTGTGATAAAACACTGCAGGCAAGTTCTACTCTAGAAAATCATTAATTCTGATATTTTACATAATGTAGACTTGTAATAATGGAGATGACAGAGAACATTTTTCCAAAACATTTTTTGTTAATTACAGTTTATTGTTGGGAAGAACGGTGTTTGTGGGCTGAATTACGAGCACACCACAGCTGAGGGACCCCCTATTATATCTATTGTAGACCACATCCTTGATTACTGGTAATAGGTCCAAGACTGGATTTTTGCTTATTTTATTTTGACAAATATGCCATCTTCCCAAGTCAAGAGTTTCTGATCCGCTCTGCTCCACATAAACCCTTGAGTGAATAGGCTAAGTTTGATGGGGTTTACTGTCACGCCATCTAGTGAGATTACAAATTTTAAACTTTACTGACCTCTGCTATTAGCCAATCAGAGTAAACGAATTCAACAGAGAATTTGAGATAATATTGGTGGTCGGTAATAAATTCAATATAACTCAAATAAAAAGCTGAGACATACCTTTAACTGGGCTATTTAATGATAAAGACGTTATCCTTGGGACTAAAACTGGCGTGTTTTTCTGATTACGATTTAGTTTCATTTTAAATAAAACAATGATTTTGATTGGCAAACTTGCATGAGGCCAATCAGAGAACGCATTTCTAGCCCCATCAAACTTAGCCTATTCGATCAAGGGTTTATGTGGAGCGGAGTGGATCAGATACTCTTGACTTAGGAAGATGCAAATATGCAGGAATATGAAAGTATCACTTTACAATAATTTCATGTAGAATATACCGGTACATGTATTATGACATCTTTTACATATTTAAAAATCTTTTTTTTTTAATTCACAAGTACTTTATTTTTGCATAATATCACAAGTGTATACCTATGAAAAATTTAATTCCAACATATATTTTCATTATTTAGGATTATCTATTACAGTTACCACACCTCACAAAATCTTTATCTTGCTTATAAATACCAAATAGCTAGGAGGTGGAAATACGTGTACTAACTAATACATGTATATATATATAGTGATGTACAGTACATTGTAACATTGTTTACTGTTGACTTCTTTTAGTGATAAAAATGAGAAAACCTCTACACCCTCCCCTGATGTAAAAGCTCCTAGAAAACTCCAGTTAAACCTCAAATTTCCTGAACTGAAAGAAAACATAGAGGAAGCTGTAGATAATATTGATTCGTAAGTACAACCAAAAGTCAATCTTGTATTGATTCGTAAGTACAACCAAAAGCAGTGATTGGGATAAGCTAGGGAGTAAATGTGACAGTAGCACACTCCAAGTCAGTGTCAATGTGACATTTCAAAATTCAATGCGCCAAACAGACTTTTTAATGGGACATTTCCTAGTTACAATAGTTGCTGTTAGAATTTCAGTTGACTTTACTTAATTGAAATTGTCAAATTATTGAATGACGACATTAAAAGATACAAAATTAGTATATTTAAATTCACAAGTGTCAGAAAATAAACACTGCAAATTAATTTCAATTCTTTATTTTTTGTCTCCGATGTTTGACATTTTTAAATGATTTAAAGCCTGGTTTAGATCTATACTGCTTCCCTCCAGTCCATGTTAAATTTTCGTTTTGGTTTTTCCTATGAGACTACATCATCAGTCTTACCGTTAATCCGAGATTCCTCTGACTCTAACCCCTGCTTTTAAATTGTGACTTGGGCAGAGGACAATTCACAATATCAAAGCGGGGGTTAGAGTCGGAGGAATCTTGGATTATCTTACCGTCAGATTCATCTCCATTCTTTCTGTCAGCATGTTATACTTCTTCAGAGTCATTTTCTACCGATTTACTTGAATTCTGTTTGTTAGGATTGTTTTAAGAAAAGTCTACCCTTTATCGGTACAAGGTATTTTCTTACGCAGCATGCTGCACACCTGACACCAGTTTATTGCGTGCGCGTTAGCCAATCAGAAAACACGTACCTGTTTGATTAGATACTGGAGAAATGAAAGTCATAAGAACGCTTTAACTGAAGGACATTAAATACTTTTTTTCAAGCGCAAATTGACAGTGATTGCTGTGGAAAAGACTACAAGCGTTTGGGGGAAAGCTCAAAGTTTAAAAGTATGAAGTGCATGATTATATATGCGCCACGATGGCGCAGCGTTTTTAATTTTAATGTGACATTTTAAAATTTAATGCGACTATGGCGCAGGGCGTGTGCTTATCCCAATCACTGCCAAAAGTCAATTTTATATTGATTCGTAGGTACAACCAAAAATCAATCTTATATTGATTCGTAAGTACAACCAAAAATCAATCTTATATTGATTCGTAAGTACAACCAAAAGTCAATTTTATATTAATTCGTAAGTACAACCAAAAATCAATCTTATATTGATTCGTAAGTACAACCAAAATTAAATCTTATATTGATTCGTAAGTACAACCAAAATTAAATTTTATATTGATTCGTAAGTACAACCAAAAATCAATCTTATATTGATTCGTAAGTACAACCAAAAATCAATCTTATATTGATTCGTAAGTACAACCAAAAATCAATCTTATATTGATTCGTAAGTACAACCAAAAATCAATCTTATATTGATTCGTAAGTACAACCAAAAATCAATCTGATATTCATTCGTAAGTACAACCAAAAATCAATCTGATATTGATTCGTAAGTACAACCAAAAGTCAATTTTATATTGATTCGTAAGAACAACCAAAAATCAATCTTATATTGATTCGTAAGTACAACCAAAAATCAATCTTATATTGATTCGTAAGTACAACCAAAAGTCAATCTTATATTGATTCGTAAGTACAACCAAAAATCAATCTTGAATTTAAGATTTTATCCATTTTTGGTCACAAAGTTTGATTTTTATATACAGTAAAACCTCATTATCTGGAACTGATGAGACTCAGATTAACTTCTTTTGAAAAAATGTTCTCCTTGGGTATGAGCTGCTTTACAGGGGCAATCTCCTTTACTTATCTTTGATAGAATAATTAACTGAACACATTTGAAAAACTCTTACAGGAAAGATAAAATATTTTTGCAATGTACAGTGAATGAAAATCTTGTTCTGGGGAAGAAAATAGCTTTTCTGCATTGTACATTAAAATTTTTCAATGAAAGAAGTAGAAAAAAATAATAACACAGTCATATTAACATTATCAGAATATGATGTACTAATATGAATGACTGTACTCTTTAGTTGTCACTAGAAAGTTTGATATTTCAGGTTAGTTAAGGATGTAGATTTAAATGTGTTCAAATTTACGGACTACGGTAAAAACTTCCCCAAGAGCCAGAAGCTTAGTCCTGACAGCTACCTACAAATGGCCTTCCAGTTAGCTTATTACAGGTAAATGTACCTTAATGACAGAATCAAGGACTTGAGTTATACATGTTTATGAAAAATTATTTGGTTTGTTTGACTTGTGGAGATTTAATAATTCTGTATAAGCTGTTTAAGAGGGAGAAGAATTTCAGATTTTATAATTTGAGTTGAATGTGCTGCACCTCAGAATTTTAAGTTTTGAATTATAAAAATGAAGTTGCATGTAACACCTTACTGTGATATTACACAGCTGTGTACATTGCTTTTTCTTGCTCTGTCTTCTATAAATAAATTTGAGAAGTTATTCATGCTTAACCTTCTCTTTTTATACAGGTTATATTCGAAGCCCTGTGCTACATATGAGACGGCTTCATTGCGTCAGTTTCAGCTGGGTAGGACGGACACAATCAGATCGTGTTCTGTCGAGTCCCTGGAGTTTTCTAAGGGAATGATGGACTCTGCGTTATCTAAGCAGAAGAAAGCCGAACTTCTGAGGAAGGCTGTCGCTGAGCATAAAAACTACGTAGCAGAGGTCAGATAACTCACAAGTGTTCCTCCCTAGGAAATTACTGTATGCAAGAAAATTTTTGTCAACAATTTAATTTTTGTCCCTTTCATCTTTGTCAGAAAAAAAAAAAGATGGGGTGAAAATAACCCTGTACACAGTATTTTCAAAGATATATAGTTTATATAACAGATAATTCTATGTACTTTATTTTATGTCAACAAAATACGATTTACTGAATGTATTATTGTCTTATTGTAATTTTTAAACCACAGTATCTGTGATTATTGATCATTATTGATGTTATCATTATCGTTTGCTCTACAGGCAGTAAAGGGGCAAGGTATTGACAGACACTTATTGGGACTTAAACTGATCGCTCTCCAAAATAATATGAAAGTTCCAGCCCTGCATATGGACATGGCTTACTCTCTTAGCAGTCATCATAACATCTCAACTAGTCAGGTAAAATAAAAAATAACAATTAGTCGGGCAACTCTTCAGGATATCACATAGTTCATAACTTTACATTACTTTCTTGTAAACTTCACTCAAACTTAACTTTGATGTTAATTTTTTTTTAGGTACCAGCTAAGCATGAGGCTTGTCTGGTGTTCGGCCCCACGGTTCCTGATGGTTATGGCGTATGTTACAACCCTCAGGAGAAACAGATTATTTTCGGAGTTTCCGCCTTCAACTGCTGTCCTGAGACGGAATCTAGGAAATTTATAAACTCAATCAGGCAATCTCTACACGAGATGAAAACAGTCTTAGAAGGAAGCGTGCAATCAAAATTGTAATGGAGTGTGGGCATTAGTTCAGATACTTGTATGTAAAACTTGGGTGAGCTTGATCTCAATCTCAGGTCAAACCATTCTTATTGTGATTTAGATGTAACTGTGATGATATATATGAAGTGTGATAAATTTTTCAGAAGGATTTGTTCTGTAGGGGTGTAAAATTATGTACTGTACCAGCATACTACAATAAACAAAAAAATTATACAAACACTGTCTTCCAGTGTATCATGATAACATTTGAGCAATTTAAATTATTTCTTAGAAAAATTATTACTTTTTATTTACTTAACCAGTTCTTTATTGTGTTCAGAGCTTATTAAATGTTATATAATTTTCATACGCATATTGAAATTAATGAAATCTAAAACATTTTTCTTTTGTAATAGAGAAATTCTTATTTCAGGAAAGAGACGTACTGTCTATTATATTAAAAATAAGAAAGGTAAAATATCACGATACAGTTTCAGTGTTTCATCGATGATGTATCATGATACATTCTAACTTATTGTTATACTCCTACACTGTTCTGTATACATGTTAACCTTTATAAATTGGTGCTACAGAAAATATGGCATTCTTTTAATCAGTATTTTAGTATTTTACATGTAGTAGAATACTAACTACAGGATTTTAATCATAAGTTTGAAGAGTCGACATTTTTCTAAATTTTGTTTTTTTTTATTAAAAGTTTTCTACCCTGCTTTTGTGAGACTTAGTTAGTTTTGTCAAAAAATGCTCCGATTATGTAGGAATTTCTACAAGATGTTAGTGTTTCAGTCAAAATTACTGTCCAAAGCCCACTTTATCAAGTACTTCCTTTGAGTTCCCACCAGTGTGTGTACATTGCATTATCTTCTTTTTATTTATTTCTCAGAATTGATTTCGTCGATTTAAGGAATTACCATGAGGAATCTGATGATTGTTGTTTAATTGTATACCGTATAAGTAGAATTTTTAGCGAGGATTTAATTTTGGCATTATTAGCGAGGGTGCTGACATCGCTAAAATTGAATATCGCTAAAAATTAATTGCTGATTATTTGTAATAGCTTCTTTAGTTTTCATTTTTAAAGCGCTAAAATTACTTCTCGCTAAAAAAAACCCCCAGATTTTGGGTAGAAATCGCTAAATTTGCGTCTCGCTAATATTTCCACTTATACGGTATTATATTGTTATCCTGAATGTATAACGTGATTTAGAGTTTGGACAGCTTCTAGTCGTGTTGTCATAGTAACTGTATCCCCCACTACCTCCCTGGTCTTCCCGTGTCTTCATTCCATTTCTGTGATTAGACGATCTGATTACTATAATTTACTATAGTATACATGATCAGTACATGTTAGCAAATATTATATATAGTCTGTGCATTATGTTTTTTCAGAATTTCAGGTTAGATTGTTTATTGCTACCATTTGGTGGTGGTAAGAATAGCTTCAATGTACCTATCATTATAAAATCAGTAGGCTAGAAGCTGATTAGAATCGCCTCAATGTTCCTACAATTATGAAATCAGTAGCCAATTAGAATTCCAGTGTTGTTTACTTTTTTATGGAATGAATTAGAAGTGTAGATTCAATACAATGGTGTTAAAATAATATTTTAATAAATAATTTCAAAACAAAGAAATCCTTTTGATTTTCCTTACATCTTTGAGTTTTTTTCATTATGTTTGAAAGAAACTGCAGTGTAATTACTTCGTGCACTTACATTGTTTGAAGCACTACAGTTTGATTTTGACCTTTGAATGAAATATTTGGTATCATTAATTACCAAGTAAATATTTTAGGACTTATTTAGTATTAATTCAATATTGTACATATAGCCCATAGATTATGAATATTCCTTGCGGAAAAAGTAAATTAAAATGATCTATCTCTAACCTTTCTCTATCCCTACTATGCCTGTTATTGCATAACATAGTCAAATACTTTATATCTTCCCTTGGTCCCAGCACAGGAAGTCAGAATCTCTCTTTTTGGTAAGTACCTTTGAGAGGGAGACGGACTGGGTTCTGACAATGACAATTGTTGTAACAATAAGAACACTTGATATAGACTAAAGTTTGTGTAATTCAAATTTCTAAAATTTTAGTATGATAAATTGAGTGTTGCTAACCTTAACTCTTGGTTGATTATAAACTAAGCCATCAGAGTGACTTTGACGTCCTAAAGAAAAAAATTTCCAGATTTCCATTTTATTCTCATTGATTAAATACTCATACATTTATAATAATTGTTGTCAATTCTAAAAGGAGCTAGAAGTCCATTTTCAAGATTTGCATTGGATACAAGCTTCCTCAATAATAGGTCAGAGAATCAATCAATCACTCAGTCTTTACAAAAAAAATGATCACGAGTTATCAGGAGTAAAATTCATATTAAAAAGCTAAAATTTACAAGCAATTGGAATTGATCATATGCTATCAGTTTTACTGGTAAAAGCAACATTGATACAATTGCACATGGACAAATATACATGTATAAAAAATCAATGCAAAGAATTCCCCCAAAATAGATATATATATATATAGTGTTTGTTTATTCTCTCTTGAGGAGTGCGTATTGGCTGATTGGGACACTGCCAGTATACCACTAGGTGGTACCAATGGTGGTGGTCATTAGGCGGGCACCACTAGGCTGGTGGTGTGGGATATAACGGTGTGAACGGCACCTCAGTGGTAGGCTGTAACCTGAAACACATCTAAACATTTGTAAATCTTGTGGAAAAGGTAGACTAAAATCCATGTACCAGTAAATGGATACAGAAATATATGTACATCCACTGAATATTATCTCCCTTATTTCTTATTTATCTATCAAACTGAATAAATACATATATGATGGTGAGATTTTGAGTGCTCGGAATATTCTTGCATTCAAACTTGGAAATTTTTTCTGTTTTTTAATTTCTCTATTGACTACTAACCAATTTTGGTTGCTGTAGGTTGTGTTTTTCTGGTCAAACATGTGGAACGTATAGATCTGACGGGATTTATCTGACTTGTTAGGTTCACTCTTGTGAACAACTTCTCCGTGGATAATCACCATACTACCTGGGTAATGAATAGCACAGATTTTTGTAACATATATATAAATAATGATGAAAAGTTCTTTGGAAATATTTATGGTTTTGATTCCTTTGCCTGTATTACTGTCCAGTTAAATGACACAATATTTCAAGATTTAAATATAAAAGGAGACAAAAAGGCAGATTTAAACTGAGCAAATATGAAATTGATTTCATTAAAATAAATAAACTAGATGCAGTGAAGTTCTTCAAGGTACCTTTCTTAACTGGTACTGGGATAAACTTGCTGTCGTCATACTTTACGACTGGTGCTGTAAACACTGTCTGGGGCTGACCTTCACCTTTATCTGGATTCCGTATCATCTGTCTGCCACCATTAAGACCATCTATGTAAGTAAATAAAAGAAATGTACACTAGAAGTAAGGCAGAAGAAAAGAAGTTCACAAGTCTGCAGTGCGAAAGCCTTATACACTTGACATATATGTAATGCAGTAATTAAATGTGGTCTTTTACAAATACCTAATTAACTCCAGTAGTTCAACACAGTCAAGTACATGTATGTCTACTTTATGTAAGTATCAAGGGTTTTGATGGTATTAACTGTTGATTCTTTCATACTTGGTGTACAAACATTGGAAGGTTTACCTTCACAAATATGCACAGATTATGACAATACAGTCTGTAGATCAAACAAGATACAAACCTTTGTGTGAGCCAGGCATGAACCAGAGACAACCATTTTCCAATGTGGCATCTTCTAAGGCAATCCAAACTCCGTACAGTTTCATTGGAGTTGTCAGAAGGAAGGTGGCATCTTGATGGGGAACCACTGTAATAATTAAATATAGAACAAGCTAAACTGAAAGATAACGGCCAAAACATTTTCGTTCAATTTATTATTAATATTAGTAAAGCAAAACTCGTTTAGTACCAGCACAGATATTGGGGATATAGTGAAGTTATCTTGGATCCCCAGCTACATGTGTATATGAATTTAACAAATTCCTTTTACAGATATAACAAATTACAGATAACGCGAAGTATTTTCACAGGTCCCAGTGAATTCTTTAAAACCGAGTTTTACATTTTCAATCGATCTCTTTCTCTATAATATTTCTGTGTGCTTGACAAGATTGAATAGGTGGAACTAATAATTTTATTATTTATCAGTAAGGCCATTCCAAGTTTTTTCTCTGTTTAGCGTCCACCCATCTTTCAAAAACCTAGCTACCTATTCGCAAAAAACACACAAGTCAAAAAAAAAAAAACCCACATATTTTATAGTAATAAGAATGATGTAATTCAAAAGATTTCATTTATCTATTTTTCAAAACGAGTTATTTTCTTCAGCAAAATCAAGGTATTAAATACTGAAACTATTTCAATAATGAGATATTATACAAATATTTAGAGATATTGCTTGAAATCATAAATTTTGACTTGCATAATCAATTTTTGGATCCCTGATTCTGTTTTTTCTGACATGGGGTGTCAAAAACCAAGGCGCACGCGGATGCTAAACATAGAAAGATATTGGAGTGGCCTAATAATTTGTCCTCGGACATAACACATAGTGATGGGTATCGCCAAAAATTTCGTATCGCGATATACCACGATTTTTTCCCAAAATATCACGATAATCAATTTTGTTTGGATGGTAAGATGCTGTTCTTTTCACTTTTTACAACATTTTTTATACTTTCTGTAATTTTGATTTGAAAAATTGAACAAATAAATGAATAATTTCTGGACTTTATAAAATGTATCTAAAGACCGGTATTTAGGTCTCCGTATCACGATACGTATCACACAACAAAAAATCCCGATACACCGGTATACCAATAAAATCTTGAATTTTAATAATCTACATATTTATACATGTATGCATTGTACCATTGGTAACATACTTATAAAGATTAAAACCACGGTGAGAAATACATGCACATGTATCTAATAATAAAAAAAACATTGCTCAATAGAAAGTCTCCTTTGTTAAGGTATCCGATCCATAATAGCCTCAGATTCAATGAATTTAAATGCATAACAGATATATATTGGCAGAATGCTCAGTATTTGTAGACATAATCTTCATGTTTTATTCTCTATATGTAAGAGCGGAACGAGTCCTAATTTTTTACCTTGACCTGTCCTTGAAGAGTTATCCCCCTTTGTTTTCAATCAATAAAATTTAATTTCTTTTAAATCTATTTGGTGAAAAATTATTTTTTCTATCCTTAATAATAATATGCATCTTTCCACCAAAGCATTTTTTTGATATTTATAGTCACTGTCTTAAAATTTTTATTTTAAAAAAGAACTCCCACAAAAGTCAAATTTTGAAAAATTCTTTAAATGTGCTGAATTTTATTGAATTGTATGAGAAATATAAATTAACAGAACATATTATAGTTTCAAAGTAGTTTATTGACTATTTTTGTTTTTATGACATCACAAACTAGTCCGATTTTATATCATTTTTTAGAAAGAGGACAAAATGGACAAAATTTCAACAAATTTAGCTTTAATTTTTATAGAGCGCAAGTTTGCTCAGGAACAATATTTAAATATTTCATTGATATTATCATTCTACACATTATATCAAAGTATTTAGCCTGATCAGACCTGCGCTCGATGACTTTTACTCAAAATATCGACGTAATATAACGTATAAATATCAGTGCTTTGAAGTCAGAATATACTCCCCTGTTTAAGAACATAATTAAATATGGATCGGATACCTTAACAGGACAGACATGTTGGTATTCAGTGAGTAGTGAAAAACTGGTACTTACCCTCTCCCCCAATACCTGGTTGCTGTTAGTAAATAAAAACAAGAAAATACAATCTAATTAATGTTCATTCCATCATCAGAAACCCATGGTAGGTCTCGCTAGAGAAGCGAAACAGACCGTGGGTTTCAGACGATGCATTCATTCCTGGGTCAATATGACATCGAAAACAATATCAAACTGCCGAGTTTACCTTGAAGATGTACATGCTCTGACAAATGACAGGATATTCCAACTTAAGACTCTTTGCAACATCCTAAATAAAATAAGTTTTTGTAAATTTAGAAATCTAAATTTGTTTAAAGCCAAATTAAATTTATGTTTAAATATATAGTGTCTACTCTCAACCACTGCTGAAACAACAAAACACACTAAACCAAGATAAACAACAAAAAACACTAAACCAAGGTAAACTGAGAAACTGAGAAATAATAATTATGGAATTTCTCCCGTATATTCTTCAATTGACTTATACATGTAATTGCTTAAACTTGTTCAAAAGGTTTTACTCCAGGAAGTAAGATGATACCTACGGTACTGTTGATGATGCTGTTAAATTTTAACAAAGATATCAAAATTGACCCCTTTTTAAATCCTTTGCTGACTGTATAAAAATATTCTTCCAGTTTCTGAACTCCATTCTATTTATTCATTTAATATGTGTATGTTTCATGTATAACAGTCTTTGTCCACTACTCTGTAATGAGCCCAACTCTCTGTACCTCTCAGCACTTTGATTTTTCTATACCTTACCTTGACCCTGTTGTCAAAGGTGATTTTACGGAAAGCTGGATGGAGAATATGGAGAGCTGTAAAGAAAGTAAAAAAAAATAAGAGAGTATGATAAAATGTAATGTACTGATATCATCACTGGGACTAAGGATATGAGAGAATTCACACGTCAATATGTTGTACTTACCATGTCCTATCTTATTCAATGATTTGTGTTTGTCCACAAGCAGGTTACCTAAAATAAGACCCAGTGAAATATGTGTAACAAGGAAACCTTAATCTAGTCATGCAATATCAATCAATTCTAGCTGACTTTAAAGCCATCTTCGCTTTAAAGTGTGCTCGTACCATCTTTGTCCTTAGCGCCATCCTCAAAAAAGAATCTGATTTTATCTCCACTTGTCATAAAATAATCATCAGAAGTCTACAATTACAATGAAGTGTAATTAATGAATAGTTCAAAATACGACAAACTGAATCAAGTTTTTGTTTACATGTAAAATAACTTTTCTATACAAGAGGCCCATGGGCCTTATAGGTCACCTGAGTATCATGTAACAACTTTCCGACAATTGAATTGGTTCTTGTTTTAAATCAAAAGCCATGAAATTCAAATTTTGAAAGAGGCACTTTTGCTTATCATAACTATACACTTAGCTTGCTTACTTTGGTTACTTAATACCCAAAGGTAGATCAGAGTAACAGAGAGAAAATGCATTTCCACTTCATAACCAGTTGTGCACCCCACCCCAAAGGAACCACTGACCCTGCGGACACATATTTCAAAATTCTGGAAATTTTATCATAAATTTTATTTCATCATGAATGGTTGATTAATACCAAAAAGCAGATTTCAAAGCATTAATCTATTTTCAGACTATGTAACCCCCATCCCAAGTACCCTGACCCAGGGGCCCTGAAATTTACCATTTTGGAAGAGGCACATTTCATCGTCATTTATATGTACTTAGAACATTGGCATAATACCCGGGAGCAAAGAAAAAAGTTTTCAAAAAATTCATGCATTTTTTGTTATATAATCATTAGAGCCCCACCCTAACACCAAAACCCCTGACCCTGGGGCTCTGAAATTCACAAATCTGGAAGAGTCATCCTTTCTCATTATAACTATGTACATAGTTAATTGGTTTAATACTCAGGAGCAGAGAAGATGATTTTTTAAGAATTAATGTATTTTCACTACATTATGCTATATAATCAATAATGTCCCACCCTAACCCAAGAACTCCTGACCCTGAGGCCATAAAATTGACAATTTTAGAAAAGGCACTATTATGAAACATATATATGTACTTGGTTAATTTGTTTAATACTCAGGAGCAGAGATGAAGATTTTTAAAGAAATAATGCATTTTCACTATATAATTCATAGAGCCCCGCCCTAACAACAAAACCCCTGACCCTGGGGCCATGAAATTCACAATTTTGGAAGAGGCAGCCTTATGCAACATAACTATGTATTTGGTTTGTTTATTAAATACCCAGGAGTAAGAAGAAGATTTTCAAAGAAATAATTCATTTTCACTATATCATCTATATAGCCCCTTCCTAGCACCTAAGAAACCCTGACCCTGGGGCCATAAAATGCACAATTTTGGAAGAGGCAGCCTTATTCAACATAACTATGTACCGGTACTTATTCAGTTTATTTAATGTCCAAGAGCAGAGTAGAAGATTTTCAAAGAAATAATGCATTTTCACTATATAATCTATTTAGCCCCACCCTAGCACTAGAACTTCTGACCCCAGGGCCATGAATTTCACAATTTTGGTAGAAGACTCAAAGCTGATTACAATCATGCAAACAGTTTGACTGCTTGATGTCCAGGAGTACATAAAGCATTACCCATCTCATTTCTAGTGTGGTGAATAAAGTGTTAATATATAACAGATCTACAGAGTGTGGAAAGGACTTACCGGGTATATAGGCAGGGCCTGCTGTCTGATCCTTTTATGTTAAATCATAATAAAATATTGTTTAAATTATCAATCTACAGAGTTCAGGTAAATCTTTATCTGATTTATCTCCAAAGTGGTGAATATGGTGTTTTATATGTTACAGAGCTATATAATTCGTGTATATCATTACCGTTTCATTTCCAGAGTGGTGAATACAGTGTTATGTTACAGATTTACAGAATTTATGTAAATCATTACTCGCTTCATTTCTAGTGTGGTGAATAAGGTACATGTTATGTTACAGATTTACAGGATTTATGTAAATCATTACCCACTTCATCTCCAGAGTGGTGAATAGGGTATTATGTTACAGAGATTCAGAATTTGTGTAAATTGTTACCCGTTTCATCTCGAGCGTGGTGAATACGGTGTTATGTTCCTCTGGCTTCATACTGTCCACAACATCATGGCAGGCAGACAGCAGACTGTCACATTCCTCCGGTGTGATGAAATCCTCCACCAATAAGTAACCATCTCTTTCAAACTACAAAAAATAAAAAATAATAAAATTAAGGCAAAACTATCCATCCCAATTTGTTTTTATAGACCAGCAAGCTATAGACCTGCTGCAAGGTCATAATACTTTAAGCCCATTTGCGCATTAAATAAGTAATAGCGAGCGCAGCGAGTGTTGCGAAGTGACGCTCATAACTGTGAGCACTAATGACAACGCCTTGGCGAAGAGAAAATTCGGACTACTGCACATTCATTCCATAGAATTTTTTTCCGCAGTTATTTTGACCCACAATGCATCGCTTCATGCACAAACGCTAAAGCAACGTTCTCGCGATAATAACGACAAAAGTTAAACGAATAATAAACTTGCCTTGGTTTTAATGAATTTATCTGTTTATTGCAGAAAATAGTGATATTCTAGCTGATTGAAATCAGCCCTGTTCAGGCAGGCTTCAGTTTGGTAAAGCAACAAACGACGTCATGTGACGTCAGAGTCTTAAATGCACCGAATGTCACGTGCAGTTTGATGATCGAGTCCAATCTAATTTCAAAATGAAAACAGGATAAGTATCTGCGCTCGCCCTAACGGTCGCACTGTCAACATATTAAAACATATCTTAACTTATTCTCTTTAGAGAAGTGGACAGGCTTTTGCCTGCATCCATAGGCCAAAGCCTGTCCACTTCTCTAAAGAGAATAATCTTAACTATGCTCTACTTGACAACTTACTTATAGTTGAGAGCTGTGAGATGCCATATTTAAATTTGTAAGCATGCACCATGTCAAGATGGTTTTAGGTTCAAGGCTGCATGCATATATATAGGGCCTTTATATAAACTGAAAAATGCAGCCTTGAACCTGAAAATTAGGGGGGAGTTATTAATCATTCTTTTCAATATTATAAAGTTAAACACTTAAAATTGTGCAGCACAGAAGGGAAGGAAAATCTCTTTGCCAGCTGAGATTTGATTATTTTGAAATCTCGGTGTGAAAAGTGTAATAAAAATATCATTTTGTCCATTTTTATAAGTGTGCCCCCTCGGCCTCACAATGTTTGAAAAGTTGAGGACGAACCATCAACTATCCAAATCATAAGCTAATTGGATAAAATTTAAATAACTTAGGCCTAATTAATAACCCGACTTAGCACACTTCAACTGTTTTTTTTAAATACATGTAAAATACCTGCTCCATCTGCTTACTGGACAGCGCCATGTTTGTTTACAATCTTGCCAGCCGGGGTTAGGCCCTAGTAGGTCATCGTTTATTTTTAGTCTGGCTGGTTCAACCCCGAGCTCTACGGGTCAGAGACAGAGTAGCGTGTCTGTTGTCTGTTTGTTCGTCTGGCTCTCTGTCTGTCTGCAAACAATTTTACGCCTACAGTTTTGGTCTAATTTCAATATAACTTAGGCTAGGCCTAATTAATTAATACACTTCACTAAAATTTATAATTTTGAGTTTTGGTGAACGCCGTTGCCATGGTTACTAATAGTAAAAATCCAGTGAAATTCCTTTCAAACGCCAATTATTCTTCAGTTTTGACCTGATTTTTACACAAGTAGCTTTCACCATGTTCATTAAGGTTCATTATTAAGTGCATCGTTTTCTTTTTTTATTTTTTTTTTATACACGATGTTGCCATGGTTACTAAAAATAAAACTACTGTGATAATCGTTTGAAACGCAACCTCTCCTTCAGTTCTGGTTTGATTTCAATAATTTGAACAAATTGAATCTACACTGATTAAGGATGTTTACATATTTTTTTGACTAACTGTGATTTTTTGCATACAAATGAACTTTCATTGTGACCCGCCCAACTTCTGGGGTTCATGATTTGAACAAACATGAATGTACTATTTGAAGATGCTTCCATATTCATTGTGACCCGCCCTACTTCTGGGGTTCATGATTTGAACAAACATGAATGTACACTATTTGAGGATGCTTCCATATTGATAAGATTTCATTGTGACCCGCCCTACTTCTTGGGTTCATGATTTTAACAAACATGAATGTACAGTATTTGAGGATGCTTCCATAATTATAAGATGCTGTTCTTGAGAAGAGGATTTTCCCTATATATTCCTATATAAAACTTTGATTGTCCAATATGGCCCCATCCTACACCCAGGGGTCATGATTTGAACAAACTTGAATCTAAACCACTGAGGATGCTTCCATATAAATATGACTAATCATAGCTTTGCTGTTCTCGAGAGTAAGGTTTTTTCTTTTTCCTATATATGTTCCTATGTTAAGCTTTGATTGACCATTATGGCTCCACCCTACTCCTGAGATTTGAACAAACTTGAATGTACACCACTTGAGGCTGCTTTCACATAAATATGACCAATTATAGCTCTTTTTTTTCCTGAGAAGAAGGTTTTTCAAAAAAAAATTAAAATATATACTCCAATTATATATGTTAAAATTTTATCGTCCATTGTGGCACAACGTACCCTATATACCTATCAGAAAAGCTCACTCGAGCCTTTGACTCAGGTGAGCTATAATACAAAATTTAAACAAATGTAGCCCTTTGTTTCGAGCAATTTACCGATATATCGTTTTGAAAGAAAATAATATCAACTTTGAATTTTGTGCTTAGAAATTCTTTTTAATATCCCTAGTTAAGGTAACAACCAAAATGAATTGGCATGAATTACCATATTTATATTGGATCCTGAAACTTCATAAAAATCCTTTTAAAAAATACATTGCGGATTCCATGAAATATTCAGTCAAGACTTTTTCTTTACTCCTCCCTTAGATATTGACATTAATGAAGGAGAAACTTCAAGAGTATTATATATGCAACAATATATTCGAGAAGTGGTGTAAATCAGATGTGGATACTTAAAAATTTTAAGGAACTTTTGGAGAATTTGAAATAATAATATTTTACCAAAATCAACAGCTCAAAAACTTACGACTTTTTAACTTTATACAAAACCATTCTCCACGATAAATTAAAGCCCAGACATTATTATCGACAGCTGCTTTTTTCAATAAAAATGGAACTCGTAATTTTACTTACCAAAAACCTTATCATTGGTCATTTGCAAAATTATGACTGATAAAAACATTCTGATTGCGCACACAAGTACTCTGAGGTTGACATCAAAGAGATGCTTGAGTTTCTGATTGAAAATATCTCTGTGGGTTTTGGAGACCAGGTATTCCATCAATCTATTGGAATTCTCATGGGTACCAATTGCGCTCCGTTATTAGCAGACCTACTTTATATTCATATAAAGCAGAATTTGTGCAAAATCTAATGCATGAAAAGAAGAAAACACTTGTTGTGGCCTTCAACTCGACATTTAGATACTAAGTATTGTCAATTAACAATAGTCATTTCAATTCCTACGTCGATACGATATATCCTGGTGAGCTTGAGATAAAAGATAACACAGTGTCTGACACATCTGTTTCATACTTGGATTTTTTTACTTGAAAAGACTTTAAAGGTAAGCTAACAAACTAGAGCTATATGATAAACGTGATGACTTTAACTTTCTTACTTAATATGCAGCAATACACCTTCATCACCGGCATACGGAGTGTATATATCTCTTCGTTAATTCGAAACGCAAGAGCATGCTCTACATATAAACAATTTCTAAAACGCGGTAAACTATTAACAAGCAAGTTGATGAAACAAGAATATCAACAGTCACGTTTGAAGTCATCATTACGTAAGTTCTATGATCGCTACAATGACCTTGTCAGCAAATACAATTTATTATTGAATCAAATGCTGACTGACGTTTTTCATACTAATTGTAAGCCCATTATTTATACACTGAATTGACGACGGATTTTTCCGTTATTTCCCGATCATTAAAAGAAGCACACGGCGGTTGAGACCGGTCAACAGGGGATACTCACTCCTCCATGGCACCTGATCCCACCTCTGATGTTTTGGAGGTCCGTGTTTGCTCTGCTCCTATTTTGTATTGTTTTATGGACTTTGATACTGAATGCTGTTCGTTATCTGCATATCCTTCTTTGTTATAAACATTCTGATTGTACACTCAAGTACTCTGAAGTTGACATCAAAATAATGCTCGCGTTTCAGATTTACAATATCTATGTGGTTTTTGGAGACACGGTCGTCCAACAATCTAATGAAATTCCCATGGGTACGTATTGCGCCCCGTTATTAGCTTAATATCAAACATAATTTTGTATTCTTATGATCCAGAATTTGTCCAATATCCTATATGTAAACTAGAGGTACTGTGAGCGATGAGCTCATTAAATGATACCCCCCGCCTCCCAGTTGGTTATAACTGGTGAAAAAGTCCATGTTTTCCTGTCGCCGGGAAACCCAAAATATGTGTCGGATCAAAAAGTAAAATAGGAGGTGCACAATGGAAATATGTAATAAAGATTCTGTGAAAGTTGCATCAAATTTCATTCAGTGGTATGAGAGGAGTTGCGGATAAGAGATGGGTACCCCAAAGCGTAACAGACGGACGGACGGACAGACGGACGGACGGACGGAATTAACGATTACTATATACCCTCCCGCTTTTCAAGCGGGGGGTATAAAAAGGATCGAAACACTTGTTGTGGCCTTTAACTCAGCATTTAGATATATCGACGATGTATTGTCAATTGTCAACAGTAGTTATTTCTTTTCTTATGTCGATATGATATATC
>PRKT01000060.1:1006136-1038976 GCA_003671525.1 Saccostrea glomerata | reverse complement strand
CAGATAATCTATGTTTTGCAATCGCAAATGATTGTTTTCGGTGTTAAGTATAGTTTACGGTTGTGAAACATAGATTATCGCGTTAACTATGGTTTACGGATGTAAAATATAGATTAACGTTGTTAACTATAGTTTACAGTCCGTAAACTATAATTTACAACCGATAAACCTAGTTTATCGACTGTGAAACTATGTTTAGCTCATTTTTGTGAATTTGGCGTGCCATATATGTGTCTATAAAATACGCTTCACAAAACAATAATGACTTTATCACTCTCCAGCCTCGATAAAAATTAAAGAATTCAGCAAAATAAATCACTTGATCACGGATCCTCCTTTCTGTGTTTAAAAATTGCTACGGCGCTAGCTCACTTATCTTTTTTAAAAGATAAACTTGTCAATATTATATTGGTCAAATAGGGGTACATATTATTCGAGATTCGATGTTCTAGCATTGATGTCGCCGCAGTTTAATATCTTACCTAGTTTAATATGTTGTATTAAGTCTACACATTCAATTAAATTGTAATTCAGTCCAAGAGTATAAGACGACGTACTAGGTGGATCATATACAACACATATGAATAAATTTTCTTGGATACCAAAACAAGTTTTGTCTAGTCGAAGCCATTGAAAATCATTAGATGTGTTATTGAGAATTTTTATGTGTGGTTTGATATGATTTTTACATAAAATACCTAATCCACCAAAATGTCTATTGTTATGTTAACTCACAGGCCTACATACAATATGAGGGTAAAAATCACCAATGTTATGTGGTAGTTGACCAGACCCAGTGTGGGTTTCAACAAGAAAAACAATGTCATACTTCTTTAGGGTATTCATAAATCTAGGATCACAAGTTTTATTAAAATCCTGATTTACTAAGCCACCAACATTCAGAAATGCAAACTCCAAAGAATTTTGTTTGCTTGTTCACTCCATTTTTGTTATGTAGTATTTTTAAGTAAAACATGTACAGAAAATCAAGTAATAAAGAAGTGTTGTATCTAAAGAATCACCCTTGTTTTACGTATGTGACTCACGAGACAAAATAAAGATTCGGAATCAGCATCATAAAAAAAATCCACAAAAATGTTTTTTTTTTTTAACAAAAGAACTGGGATTTAGTGCAAAAGATAATTGCTAATAAAATTATGATGAAAACTACTCTCCTGTAGAAGAATTATCTTTAGTTTAGTGATACAGTGTACTTGATAATTAAACAAAGTATAGATGTAGGACATTGAAATAAGAATCAGTAAACGTTATGGTACTTATGAAGTACTGTACATTAGTGTTTACGGCTGGATCTCTGTTCTTACTAAACCCA
This sequence comes from Saccostrea glomerata, assembly GCA_003671525.1. Lineage (NCBI taxonomy): Eukaryota > Metazoa > Mollusca > Bivalvia > Ostreida > Ostreidae > Saccostrea > Saccostrea glomerata. The sequence goes on along the minus strand of PRKT01000060.1, from coordinate 1,037,643 downwards.
AACTTTCCTCTGGACTTGGACCTTGATCTACGGCTGTTGACAGTTTCGATTTCTAAGGAGCTGTGAATCACTCTCTTCATGTTAGAAGCTAATAGAGAGACTCCTTATTCATTTAAGTGAACACCGTCGTCACACAGCAAGTTCAGTGGCGGATCACCCTCATGTTGCATGTACAAGTGATCTAGGGATTTTCATGTAAGTGTTGTTTAAGAAGCGCATTCAGAATCTGGCCATTGGTATGGTAACGAAATTCATCTGCCCTGGGTGTCGAAAGGGATATAATTATTTTACTGGATGGCCATTCCTGGTGCATGAGACCAATAAATCGATCCATTTTGTCAACGCATTGATTAGACTCATATTTTTTTATGTCGTTAGAAAACGAGTGTAGAAGAACTAAATCTGGTGACATCACCTCAAAGTTTGATTCAATGTATTGGTATGTTTCATCCAATGTGTATTCTATTTTTTTTTAAATTATTTTTTCGAAAGCAGTGATATTGTCTTCTTTAATGCTTTTTATGTAAAACGTTCCGATGAGCAAGACTGTTGGAAGGCCAACAACACCAGCCGAACCAACATCCAAAGTACTTTTTGGTGCTGTAACATGTGTAATTGTAGTGGATTCTTGAATTTTCCCAATGAGTAATTCTATCTTGCTTTGCGTTTCGTGTATATTTGCGGATATTCTGTCTTGGTTAATGACCATTTTATTGAGGACTTCTTCAATCCATAGAATCGCTTCATGTAAGCTTTTCTGATTCGATAGAATGTTTGCCTGACTTGTGTCAGGCATTGGCCGCATTGTGGTTTTAACAGATGTTTGCCACCATCTTGATCATCTGCAAGGCCAATTTCCATATTTGTAATAATAAAGAAAAGTGTTTTTCTACAATGATGTCACAATTATGACCTTGCACCCTAATAGTTCTTGTTGAAATAAACAGCGTAGGGTTGTATATCAGCGAATCTGATACAGCCTGGTCATATATTTCAATAGTTATAGAAGGGTTTTGCGTGTTGCTATCCCACGCACTAGTGGGCGCACCCTTCCATACCGCGCTCCACTAATGTGACCGATGTTATCGAAATAAACTAGAAATATGTCCATAGGACATGAATGCCCCGCCGAGGATATATTAGTAAAGCAACATGAAAATTCGTATGTGTATAAAATTTGATCAGTTTGGTTCAGGTAGGGGTTATAGTTACTTGGGAATAAAAATGTAGGTCAGATCCAGCATCCGAAGCGAGTCTGGTAGTGTCCATCCCTAGATGCATCATCCATGCAAGTTTGGTTCAGGCAGGGCTTATAGTTACTTGGGAATGAAAATATAGGTCAGATCCAGCATCCGTAGCAAGTCTGGTTAGTGTCCATATCTAGATGCATCATCCATGCAAGTTTGGTTCAGGCAGGGCTCATAGTTATTAGGGAATGAAAATATAGGTCAGATCCAGCAACCGAAGAAGGTCTGGTAGTGTCCATCCCTAGATGCATCATCCATGCAAGTTTGGTTCAGGTAGGGCTTATAGTTACTTGGGAATGAAATGTAGGTCAGATTCAGCATCCGAAGCAAGTCTGGTAGTGTCCATCTCTATATGCATCATCCATGCAAGTTTGGTTCAGGTAGGGCTCATAGTTCCTTAGGAATGGACCTGCTCCAAAAACTTTAACCTGATCACTCATCGGGAAAATGTAGGTCAGATCAAGCATCCGAAGCAAGTCTGGTAGTGTTCATCCCTAGATGCATCGTCCATGAAAGTTTGGATTGGGTAGGGCTTATAGTTCCTTGGAAATGGACCTGCTCCAAAAACTTTAACCTGGTCACTCATCTGGAAAATGTAGGTCAGATCAAGCATCCGAAGCAAGTCTGGTAGTGTTCATCCCTAGATGCATCATCCGTGCAAGTTTGTATCAACATGTGAAGTTTGATTACACCATCTTGAATGGTATGTTCAAATCTGAGCTGAATACTAATTTAAGAAAAGTGAGGTCAAGGTCAAAGGAAAGGTCATGGTAAAAAAATGTTGATGCAGTTGCATAGCTCTCATCAATATCTATCAGCATATGAAGTTTGATGAAAATATCTTGGATAGTTTCTTTGAAACTTAGCTTTGAACAGAGCTAAACGCAAAGGGTGACGGAAGACAGAAGGACGGAAGACGGACATGACAAACACTATATGCCGCGGCCATATTCATGGCGGGGCATAAAAATGGCCAAAGTTTTAATCCATGGAAGGATTCTCTCTGCATTAGTATGAAATGTAATAATTTACGCACCCTCGTCATAAAGATTGCTATCAATTTCTTCGAACAATGTTTGGCTTTACCTGTTCTCGGTTGCAGTTTAGAGGGTAGGCAGGTTGCAGGATATTCGTTTAAAATGGCCTTCATGTCTAAATTAATTGTCAGATCACTTAGCCTGATGTTTTTTATTGATTTTAATGTCATCTTACTGCCCAGGTTTGTTTAAATTGTGAAAGTTTTCTTCAGTGGGAAAAATATATACAGCCATTACCTTAATTGTATCCCGGTACTAAAATAAAAATTATTTGTGAAATGCCTTCAAAGAGGCAGAGCTACTCCTTTTGCACACTTGGTCTGGTTTGCATACTATTTGGACATGAGATTTCAAACTCAGATAAATAATTCTGTGTATCGTTTTTTGATTGTGAATATGGTGTTTCAGTGTTTGCTAAAAATAAAAATCTCTGTTAAATACTTCTAACTCCCCTTACAGTTTTAATCTAATTTCAATGTAAATTTTCTCACAAGTAGACTTTATTATTGAGATGCATTATTTCATTCAATTAAGTTTTTATTTTAATAAACAATCATGGTTTGGTTTCAAAAAATAAAAGTTTTGTGAAATTCAACTTCCTGCCGCCCACTCCAATCCCTGTGCAAAAATTCACAGAACTTGGGAGGGAGTGTCAAATCTTTTGTTAAACATTAAAATTATCGCAAGAAACCGCACACAAGTTTCGCCAGACATTTGCCTATTAAAATAGACCAAACCTTTTTTTGACTGGTTTATGTTGATTTTTGTTTTAATATTTGTGTGAATATTGCAATTGTTTGCTTTATGCAACTATGTTTTCATGTAAAAAAAAAAGGTGTGATTTTACTTGGTAAACTTTTCTTTGGTCATTGTATAAAGGGCAAGATGTAAAATATTAAGTAAATTATCGCATAAAGAGAAGGTAGCCACGATTTTCACATTATAGATCATCTGTTAAGATTAATCGAACTGATCTGCATTTTTATTAAGTTCTTTCTTCTTTTCTGACAATGCGAGATGTACATATTTTCTTTCCATTCTCCGTAGTCAATACTAATCAATTTGAAATTTGATCTCTCTTTCAAAGAAAATTCATAAAATGTTAATAAATTAAGTTATTATTGATGGTGGTGTTATTGAACGGGATGTGTGGCCTTTTTTTTGGGGGGTGGGGGTCGAATTATTAAATTCAATTATTTATTTATTAATTTTCTATATTCTCTCTCTCTCTCTCTCTCTCTCTCCTTGTACTGAAGCACACCTCGTGCTTATGTTAAAACTTTAAATTCAATGACACATTTTTTTCATTCCCACAGTTTATAAATACTTATAAACCTATAATTCTCTTGAGATGTCATTTGTTCCGAGTCTTGTTTTTAAATTTGCTTAGCGTTAAAGTCAGGGGCTAGGACAGGAAATGTGTCTAGAAGAAAAAAGGTTTTGATATAATCGCAGTATTTAAAATAAATTCAATTTAATGTTCAAGTTTCTTCTTATCCTAAATCGTGACGGAACTTTATGTAGAGTTGTGGCATCAACATCGACGCTTAAAGAAACAAGGGGCCCGCGGGCCTTATAGGTCACCTGAGTATAATGTAACAACTTTCCAACAAGGCCATGAAATTCCCAATTTTGAAAGAGGCACCATTGCTTATCATTATTATACACTTAGCATGCTTACTTTGGTTACTTAATACCGTGGTAGATCATGGTAATAAAAGAGAAAATGCATTTCCACTTTATAACCAATTGTGCACCCCACCCCAAAAGAATCACTGATCACTTCCTTCATCATAAAAATGTACTTTGATCATTGGCTAAATACCCAGGACCAAATGAAACACTTGCCGTGGCCTTTAACTCAACATTCATATATATCGACGAGGTATTGTAAATAATTGACAATATATTGACGTATTGCCCATCGTTATTTCCATTCTTATGTCGATACGATATATCCCGGTGAGATAAAGATAATCTGACACATCTGTTTCATATTTGGATATTTTACTTGAAAAAGACGCTAATGTTAAGTTAACAACCAAGCTCTTTAATAAATGTGATGACCTTAATTTTCTAATCATCAACTTCCCTTACTTATGCAGCAATATACCTTCATCACCTAAATATGGAGTTTATATCTCTCAGTTGATTCAATACGCAAAAGCATATATTTAATATATTACATTTTATAACCTTTTGCGGAACTAAAATGTGTATGCCGTATCGTTTTGGTATTTACTGTCATTTAGTAATATCACCTTTTCCAATAAGTGATATCAGACATTCAAATTGAATAAGTAAATATCACTTTTCAAAAAAAAAGATACATATATGCATATAAGGTCTAACTACAGAAATGATTTTTCACTTTTTAATTTATCAACTCACTTAGGGAGCGTCTCTGATATTTGTCGCTAAAACATTTGTTTTTTGAGAGAATTGCTTTTTCAGTTGGATATGAACCTAAGCAAAGGTAAATCCGGAGACTGGACCTTTTTACCAAGGCAAAATGTCGATTGTTTTAAAGGTAACCCTCACTATTTAGTTCATTCTTTGAAGCAATACCCTCATCGTGTTGTGTACACTGTAGAACAATACTAATATTTAAATCTGAAATGGATATCGTGTGTTAAGACCCACCCATCTAGGCGTCTTATACTACTAATACCTTTAAACCTATAATTCTCTTGATATGTCATTTGTTCCGAGACTTGTTTTTAAATTTGCTTAGCGTTAAAGTCAGGGGCTAAGACAGGAAATGTGTCTAGAAGAAAAAAAGTTTTGATATAACCGCAGTATTTAAAATAAATTCAATTTAATGTTCAAGTTTCTTCTTATACTAAATCGTGACGGAACTTTATGTAGAGTTGTGGCATCAACATCGACACTTAAAGAAACAAGGGACCCGCGGGCCTTATAGGTCACCTGAATATCATGTAACAACTTTCCAACAAGGCCATGAAATTCCCAATTTTGAAAGAAGCACCATAGCTTATCATTATTATACACTTAGCATGCTTACTTTGGTTACTTAATACCGTGGTAGATCATGGTAAAAAAGAGAAAATGCATTTCCACTTTATAACCAATTGTGCACCCCACCCCAAAAGAATCACTGATATTCCTTCATCATAAAAATGTACTTTGATCATTGGCTAAATACCCAGGACCAATGAAACACTTGCCGTGGCCTTTAACTCAACATTCAGATATATCGACGAGGTATTGTAAATAATTGACAATATATTGACGTATTGCCCATGGTTATTTCCATTCTTATGTCGATACGATATATCCCGGTGAGATAAAGATAAAAGATTTCACAGAATCTGACACATCTGTTTCATATTTGGATATTTTACTTGAAAAAGACGCTAATGTTAAGTTAACAACCAAGCTCTTTAATAAATGTGATGACCTTAATTTTCTAATCATCAACTTCCCTTACTTATGCAGCAATATACCTTTATCACCTAAATATGGAGTTTATATCTCCCAGTTGATTCAATACGCAAAAGCATATATTTAATATATTACATTTTATAACCTTTTGCGGAACTAAAATGTGTATGCCGTATCGTTTTGGTATTTATTGTCATTTAGTAATATCACCTTTTCCAATAAGTGATATCAGACATTCAAATTGAATAAGTAAATATCACTTTTCAAAAAAAGATACATATATGCATATAAGGTCTAACTACAGAAATGATTTTCACTTTTTAATTTATCAACTCACTTAGGGAGCGTCTCTGATATTTGTCGCTAAAACATTTGTTTTTTGAGAGAATTGCTTTTTCAGTTGGATATGAACCTAAGCAAAGGTAAATTCGGAGACTGGACCTTTTTACCAAGGCAAAATGTCGATTGTTTTAAAGGTAACCCTCACTATTTAGTTCATTCTTTGAAGCAATACCCTCATCGTGTTGTGTACACTGTAGAACAATACTAATATTTAAATCTGAAATGGATATCGTGTGTTAATAAAATAAACTTCCATACACCCCGTGATTTGTCTTTTCTTATGTCTTCTAACACATGCTGGGTGTGGGTTTGTATGAAACCAGAATAAACGGAATCCAGCTTCATGCAATTGTTTAAGAAGTATTAAATGAGCTGCCACCATTCCGTATGAATGAAGTTCCAAGTAAAACTGAGATACGTCCGACAGTTGGTTAGTTTGTAACATCTGAGGTATCGACGACCATTCTGCGCCCTCCGTGTCAGCTTTAAGGACAGTGATAGGGACCTTCTCGTGGTTCAGATCCTTCCTTATTTTGTTCAGCGGCGCAATGTCCCCAGTCCCATACTTATGGTATTCGTCCCATATACCTCTGTTATAAAACCAAACTTTTTTGGCGTGTTTATGATTTTTCCTCTTCATCGTCGGGTCGAATGAGTACACATTACAATTGTATGTTCGGACCATGTCATCGTCAAAGGAGAAGTCGTGGTTTATACCAAACGAGTAGACGATACATCGGTCAAGGTCAGTCTTGTGGATCATATCGTGACACACATTCCACCCCCCGTCGACCACCCTCCCGATCCGGACGATCTGTTGACAGAAGAACTGGGTCGTCGTTAAGTACTTGTGGTACAAATCTGAAATGTCCGACCCGTTCATTCGCCGAATCTTGTCCTCTGAAGGTAAACTCATTTCTGTAAAACATGTAATTCCCAACTGCTGTATTCATCATCTTCTTTTGTTAGTTTCTTTTCTTTAAATATCTACATGCTATCAATTTTGAATTTCTTCTTGTATGATCGATGTATTACGAAATTGGGGTGGGGTGCACGGGTGACAACTTGTCGAGAGAGAGCCGAAGGGGGGGGATTCTTTGTTTAGTATTAAAGCGAGAAGTATAAATAGTGAGAGGAGGATCTGACCATATATCAAAAAAGGGGGGAGGTCATTACAAATTTACAGGAAATTTCGTTCCCCTCCCAAATAAGAATTCGATCCATGACTTAAAATTGTTTTAAAAAAATAACAACTATTTCAAACGAACAATAAAAAGTAGCCCCATCCTTAAATTGATTTACTGAAGTTTTAAATGTCAGAAACGCCAAACGTGTTGCGCATTTTCACTATATATAGGTGTAAGTAAATACAAAGGCAACATAATAAGACTGAAGTGTAAAATGCGACTTACAATTTTTTATGAAAGCGAAGAAAGATAACATAATTTGATACTTGTAAGTTGTATATGCATTGCCTTGCAAGTCAATATAATAGTTACTCTTGGTTAAAGGAATCTGGATTCCTGATCAAAGAGACAGAGACATCACAAAGAAATTATAGAATGATTCATGAAGAACAGGAATTCGTGGACATTCAACCGTTATAAATGTACAGTTGTACTATCAAAACCAACATGTGTGTACGTTAGCCTCAACTTGCTTCTAAGTACTTTCATTTAGGAAGTACTTTCATCCTTAAAGTATCATTGTTTGTTTATAATTGGTAATTTGGTAGATACTGAACACAGGCGACTGACGTTTTTAACTTTTCTTTTCAGAAATAAAAATTTCCCCATGCTACAATAATAACATGTTGTTATTATTATAGTCTGGGGAAATTTTTATTTCTGAAAAGAACAGTTAAAAAATGTCAATCGCCAGTGAAACTGAATGATGTATAAAAAAAAAACTCGTGTGTCCAAAGTTTAACAATTTGTTATAAAAACAAACGGGATGAGGAGACACGTGCAGGTCATTAATACAAAAAGGATAGTTCTTTAAAGTTGTAAATCAGCTCTAAAATAGATCGACTCGACAAGGAAGGAGAATGGGCAATGTCTGCGTTAAACATAAGGTTTTGTTTTTGTCTTTTAGATCTCTCTCTCTCTCTCTCTCTCTCTCTCTCCCATTTACAACTATATCAACCATTCTATTCATAGTCTACAGCTATTGTTGACATTAAAATCATAACTCGTGTATATACACCTTGTACATGTATATGTATTTTTAGTGGGGATAGATATAAGGTAATTTGATATATAGATGTACATGTATTTCCGTTAGTCACACCCAAGTGTGGTAGACCAAATTTACTATTATAATTTATCTTATGTATTTATTCGTTTTGGAATGGTGATTCTTCAGCATGATAATCAGACAGAGAGACAAGGTAATTCTCTGGTAAGGTTATCAGTCAGACAGACAAACAGACAGACAGCTAGACAGACATAGTGATTCTATAGTATGATTATCAGACAGACGGACAAGTTGATTCTCTGGTATGGTTATCAGTCAGACAGACAAATTGACATGGTGATTCTTCAGTACCAGTATATATAAATAGTGGCATGCATAGAATTTGAGAGGGCAAACTAACATTCAAGCTGTATTCCCAAGGTTTTTTCTCATTCTCTCTCTCATCACACCTTTGCATATGTTTAATGAAAATATTAAAACGAAACAACATTATTAACGGAATGATCAATTTAATTACCTCTGCTGCAAAAGTTTTGCTGACCATTTTATCGTGTAACGTTTTCTCGCGTTTAACCTTGGCCTCAAATTTCAGTGACACGTCTCCTCGTAAGATGTTCGGATTGTCGCTCGGTGTTTTATCTTTATCCTTGTAAACGTCTGAAAATGAAATCAAAAGCATACAAATATATTCATAATATATATATATATACCTGCTGTTTTATACTGTCACATACTTTGTTGTATATATATTTGTGTTCTATCGTAAGTTCTGTCTATAGTCTTTAATTAACATCCTGGAAAATTTTAAAATGCTAAAATTACACGAAAGACTTTTCATAATAAATTACAAATTTACAAATAGTTATACAAAATGTCTTGATTCTAAGCTGTCATGGTTAATACATTATTCTGATTTTTTAATACATCGATCAGAGTATAGGCATAACAATATTTGAAATATGAACCAAAGTGTGAATGCATGAACAATATTTTATGCAGAGAATAAAAGATTTATGTTCCTATATGAAAGTGCATTAAAGCTTAAAAATCCAATACAGTAGTAATATCCATTTCAAACACAGTGACATGCGATTTTCTTTACCGTTAATCAGCCGTGAAATTATTTATGAAAACAAAGTATTCGTGTATGTTAATGAAATAGGAATGGATTTGTTGATGAAGAAACTATAGAACTCTGTTAGTTCTCTGTTTCTAAGATGACCAAATTCTTATTATGACTACTAACAATATGTGCATTTTATCTTAAAACTCTTGTAAATCAGCAAAAAATAACCACGTGCACTTAACATCACATTTCATCCTCATGTACGGTGATTATGATGTACCTGGAGTATCAAATTCAATGCTTTCATGATCTAAAAAGTTTGGAAATAATGACGTCGACAATATACAAGCATTTTTTATGCATTAGCTGTACAAAAAAAATTGATATCTTTCATAGATATTTTGCAACACATATTTTTAAGTAAATTCTAAATAGTAAATAGTTTAAGAGCATAAGTCTTGTCAAAATGTTATGAAAAGTATTTACAATCTGACCCCAATTCTACGAGAAAGGCATTGTCAAAATTGCCATTTGTACAAAATTGTCAGTGTCTACAGAGTGAACATGTACAGGAATGGTTTAAAGCCAAACTGACATGTCTGGGAATTATTTTTACTTCAGTCTTGGCATTAATTATGCAACTAAGCAACATTAATCTCTCTGTAAACAAAAAGGGTTACGTACAAGGTACAAGTGTAAGACATTAGAAATGTTTAACTTTGAGATTTATCTATATACATAGTGCTAATAAACCAACACTTCAAATTTAAAAGTCACATTATATGACTTCTCAAATTCATGAATTTTTAAAAAACCAAGCACTGAGACCTTTTATTCAGAAGTTAAAGATGCAAACATCAGCATGTTCAGGATGGATTTTTTAAACGTCTTTAGGTCACTTGGAGAAACATTTACTTTTAAAGTCTGGATTCATTTTAATCAGTTATTTCTTGTTCAGACATTGATTTCAACATTTTATGCACTGTGACAATTGTTTAAAATAAGAATAGCAGAAACCTTTCCGAGGCATGGGCAGTACCATATAGATTCTAAATTCCAGCCCACTACATGGTGTGACATGATTTTAACTAGGATCCAGAGATGGACAGACAGACAGACAATTATAGGAAGGATGAATGCCTCAAAAGAACTTGAAGAGAAAATTAATAACCATGAAGTCTTAAAACAAATAAAGTTGGACTAAAGTGAAGCATGGGTAATTTAAATAAATTGTCGGTACTGTGCAATTTAACATAGGTATAGAACTTGACAGTCTTATTTAACACAGGACTTGTTGTTTGTCTGACCTGACTGGGCAGAACACAGACAGTAAATGGCGTTATCACAAAGTCTTGACAAGATTGTTACCTGGAATTTTATTACAAAGTGTGGGCACTTATATGACACTCAATGAGAACAAAGCTATTAATGCTGTTTGGAAAGGATCAATTTTCTATAAATCAGTGGGCCAGGATTGGTGACCATAATAGACGAGAACAATTTCAGAAGACTTGGTTTTCATAAGAATTGAATTAAATACCGGGTACTTGATGGAAATACACTGTTAACTGTATAATGCTTATGGTATGCTTCTCTGAAAATAAAGAGAAGAAATAGGTTCCCAAACTCAGAATTACAGTATAGTTCTTCAAATTTTCTGACTCAAACTGAAAGATCAAGATATTTTAGTAAAAAGTGTTTTAAGTTGGAATGCATATCAATCTGAAAATTTTGAAATGCTTTTCAGTGCAACTTCTATTTAAAACTTGATACTAGGTTTTATGACAAAAAAAAACCCAAAGAAAAAAGAACCCATTTACGTACAACTGTACCATTAAGGGGTCTGACTGGGGTTTCCATTGCGCAATATTTCATGCATCATAAATTTGTAATATAAAGCGTATTTACTGTTTGAAAGCAATTTTTTTCACTTAATAAAAAAAATTAACAAATTTAAAAATTACAGATTGAAGAATTTAATTACAATGTTATATACCTGATTTCTTTTACAGTTTTTAAACTGATAGGTAGATTGATGTTGTAGTGAGTGTGTTTTTGATGTTATGATAACGTGAAGCTCTTGAAGAAGGGGTAATAAAAATGTTATAAAATAAAAAGTAATAAATCTTGAAATCTAAAACATTGAAATTTGAGAATCTCTCCATCATTTTATTAGTTCACCTGAGCTCAAAGCTCAAGTGAGCTTTTCTGATCACCCATTGTCCATCATCTGTCAGTCTGTCTCTCTGTGTGTCTGTCCATTCGTCGGCCTGTAAACTTTTCACATTTTCATCTTCTTCTCCAGAGCCACTGGGCCAATTTTAACAAAGCTTGGTACAAAGCATTCTTGGTAAAGGGGAGTTTAAATTGTTAAAATGAAGGGCCAAGTCCCCTTATAAGGGGAGATAATCAAGAAAAAAAAGACAAAATTAGGTTTGGGTCATTAAAAAGTCTTCTTCTTAAGAAACACTGGGCCAGAAAAGCTGAAACTTATGGAAGCATCCTGGGATAGTGTAGATTCTAAATTGTTCAAATCATGACCCTTTGGGATAGGGTGGGGCCACAATAGGGAATCAGAGTTTTACATTGAAATGTATCGGAAAAATCTTTAAAAAATTTCTTCTCAAGAACCACTGGGTTTTCTAAATTGTTCAAATCATGACCCCCGAGGGCAGACTGGGACCACAATAGGGAATCCTAGTTTTACATAGAAACACATAGGTCAGAGGTATGTTAACAAGAGATATTGACTAGTTAAAAAAAAGTCAGACAGGTATTTCAGAATCAGGGAAGATTTTACCTGGATTAATGTTTAATATCTCACCTTCATTATAAATTAACATCAGGTAATTAGATAAGGAATTAAGTACACCCAAGGATGACAAAGGTGAAAACATCACGAAGCTAACGAATAAAGTGGTCAATAATTTGCTGATATCATCCGAACTTGATTGATTAGAAGTCTTAAGGTCACGACAATACCCAGAAAGAAGTGAAAGCTGTCTGGTCTACTTCTAAATGTTTGTAATTATTGTTTGTCTCTGTATGATACAGCGATGTTTTATTCCTAAAAGTATGAATGTAAATAATTTGTAGTGAAAAAGGTGAATATAATGAACGGTGATCAATTGAACAAAATCTCTAAACAAAAAAAATATGTAAAGAGCATAGGGCACAGAGTATACATCCCTGAATTCCAGAGGGGATTAGGTGCCTAGGAGGAGTGACCATCCCTTGTCGATTGATCACAAATAAGTCAGCCAAAATAGGACCAAATGAAAGATATAATTTGCTAGCAAAGTCATTATAATGATCGACCATTAGCATTTACAAAATGCAGACTTTGTTTTTTAATGAGGCTGTTGAATTCCCTGTAACATCAACTTATTTGTAATAATCTTATATAGTATGACAGAGTAAGTGTAATGAAGCGAATGCCCGATCATCATTTGTGTGGTTAGTTTAGTGAGGAGAGTATCTGGTTTACATGGATTCTGGATTCAGTTCCAAGGATTTCCACATATCCGTCCATTAGCTCTTACAAACTTTCCAGGAAATGTGGGAGGTAGAACTTGTATATATGCAATTTATGAGAACTGAAGGTTTCTTTGATAATATTCATATATAAATATTATCAAAGAAACATTCAATTCTCATAATTCCCCAAAAATAATGGACTGATTTTAGAAACATTTAAGTACAGTGGCTGCAACGGTATTGTTGACAAACCAATCGTGTAGAATCGTTCGTTTATCGTGCGTGATCGTTCGTGTAACGTGCGAGAACATGCATGTATCAGACTCAATCGTTTGCGGTTTTAATCGTGCAAGATCGTGCGTTTAGAATCGTGTAAATTTCGTTTTGTAAGTTTTCATCGGAATGTTATTTGTAAAATAAGCAAATAAGCATTTCTCTTCTTTTAATTTATTTATTTAAATGCAAATAAAATGAATGAAGCGCAATTTACATAATTGAATGAAGAACGAACTAATTAAAACAAGCAATATAGTAAGTCGTACAATATTAAGTTCTTGTCAAATAGCGCGATAAATATTGTGATAAAGCGTATTTAGATCTTTAACATTTTTTTTTTTTAATCTGATTTTCACTCTTGTTTACCCTTACCAAAGTAAAATTATTGCAGCAATATTGCTGCTATATTGCGGCAACACATTTTTGTCACCAGAAACAAGCTTTTTGGGTTAGTGAAATATCACTGCTAGTTGCAACAACTTCTGGTGACATTCTGGCAATACTGCCAGAAAAAACCCGTGTGTTCCTTTTCATGATCAGGAAATAACGGAAAAATCCGTCGTCAATTCAGTGTATAAATAATGGACGAACAATTGGTATGAAAAACGTCAGTCAGCATTTGACTCAATGATAAATTGTATTTGCTGACAAGGTCATTGTGTCGACCATAGAACTTACGACATGATGACTCTAAACGAGACTGCTGATATTCTTGTTTCATCAACTTGTTTGTCAATAATTTACCTCGTTTTAGAAATTGTTCATACGTAGAGCATGCTCTTGCATATCGAATCAACTGAGATATATATACTCCGTATGCAGGTGATGAAGGTATATTGCTGCATAAGTAAGGGAAGTTGACGATAGAAAAGTTAAATTCATCACGTTTATCATATAGTTTGGTTGTTAGATTACTTTAGTGTCTTTTTCAAGTAAAATATCCAAGTATGAAATTAGATTTGGAAATCGAGAGAACCACTGTAAAAGGTCGTGAAGCATGTGCTCACTTTAAATTTCTTTTTTATAAAAGAATGTTTCAATCAGATTTTAAACTGTGTTTTAAGACTATACTGTTGTATTTTAGTTTACTTTCAGTCTGAAACACTTTAAAAATTACAGTAAAAAAGTGATTTGATCTATCCAACTTATATTGCATTCAAGTGGAGTTGATTCCTGTATCGAGGTTTTGAATCCCTCTGCAGGGCGTGGAGACGGGTAAAATCCTTCGGATCAATCGTAAAAACCAATTCCTCCTGCCGCAGTAGGTGCTGTCACAAAGATGCTCCCTGAATGGACAATGCTCAATGGCCGTAAGTGCCGAGCACAGGTCTTAATATGCAACCCTCACGTGCTGGCGTCTCAGTAGGAGTGAATACCTTTCGAAGGGACGTTTATCAATGTAATAAAAAAACATAAACTTCATATAATTCCTCACAAAGAAACATTGTCTAGTTCAGCAAATACTCAATCAAGCCCTTATCTTTACTTCTCATAAAAATGTCAAGTTTTGTAACAGAGAAATTGAAGACGCACTGTAAGTGAGTTTGATCTACCTATCCTGTATTAGTTTTTAAAGCCTTTATGGCGAGTGGTCAGAGATTTTGCTCTAGGATCGCGGTTGATTTTACATCGGGGTATTGAATCCAAGTGTGGGACGTAGAGACCGGTCCTTTGGATTAAGAAAAATAGAGGATACGCACCTGAATGTATATTTATACATTATCATTTGGATGTTAAGTATGAATGGCAATTTTTGAAATCGCTCAGAATTATTTTTTCTGAGCTTTTAATAGTAGAAGAGATAGGAATTGTTTGCAAATTGCAACTGGTTGTGTAAAGTGTCATTAGATAGATGGTATTGACTATTTAAAAATAGTTTAAATTTTCCAATCGTTTATGCAGTTTTTGAGAATCTCCATCTGATTTCAACCACTTATACAGAATAAGCTTTGGCACAGTATGCCTAGTGTTTCTCTTTAACAGCAGTTAATATTTTTGGAAGGAGTAAAGAGAAGAATCTGATAACTCTCAAGCATGTGCAGAGTACCCAGCAATATATTTTGTGTTTAAAGGTTTAAATGAAGTTTAGAAATCCAGTTTAGGTAGAGTAGTTCGAACTCACCTTGGCTGACTGAAGTGTTTGAATTTGAAATATTAAGGTAGTTCGATCCTCAGGTTTATAAAATTAGCAGTTAAGTAATAAAAAATACTCATAAAAGTGTCTCTAAATCCACAAAGTTATGTAAATTTATACACAGTATTTCTTTAAAATTAAAGATTAAAGTTAATCATATCATATAGGGAAAATTGTCAAATCTCCAATATTCTTGCAGAAAAAGCGAATTGAAATATCATCAATGCATTTTCTAATTGCAAATTGATCAACAAATATATTTCAGGTTAAAAAACGAAAAGGTATCCAGGCATTCAGAGAAATTGTCATGAGTTTTATACTTATTTGGTATTTTTTATCTTCTATTTCTGTCATGTATTCTATAATACATAGTGTAAAAGGCTTTTGCTATCATTGGAAAACACCACAAATCACTTCTTATTTCATACTATGCTAATAAGTATTGGTATCTAAGGTTGGATTCAAGAAAATCGTATTTCCCAAAAACTTTTTTTTTTCTTTTTTAAGTTACAAATATCAACTTTTATAAGACCTTTTCTAAGACTTCCAATACCCTTGAATCTTATAAAGATGAATTAAATGAAAATTGTTGCATGAAAAAAATTATAAGCTTCATTTTGATGCATTTCAAATTAAATATTAATTTTTGGAATTATACTTCCTGGTAGAGTATCGGATATCCTTAAATTGTATTTTTGAAGAAAAAAAATCTTCAGATAGTCAAATGTGAGCATAAGTTGGATTTTTATATCATTGGAAGTTCTTCTTAAATGCAATTTACTCTGAAATCACTTATTTTCAGGGGGTGGGGGTAATTTTCGTTGTTCTCGAAGTATGAAAAGACACAAGAATTCATGTTCACTATAAAATGTAAAATGTTACATACACAACTGTTCAACAATTCTTCATCGTCGAAATCAAAACCCCGTGAACTAAGTGTTTTTCCCAAAACCGCGAAAATTTGACGAATGGAAATATGTGATTTACAGTATTAATTAAGGAACATTACACAGATAATATTTTATTTAACTTATTTGCTGAAATCGTAACATTGTAGAATGTAACTGAGTAGCAAATAAATTCTTATATTTTTTTAATAGCAATATAATAAGAAGGTTTTGCACAGAGTACTCAAAATTCGATTGGTATTCAAGTATGTCAGAGGAAAAAATATAAATTATGAGAGCTTGATTGATAGTAGTGGGCCTTATAAATTTTTAGTTGATAGAGTAATTTGATAAGTTGATAGAGTTTTCTGTCTATCTAATAGAGCAGGGCTTTGTTAGAATATGCAGGATGAGTAAATGAAGTATCTTTTACTAGCTATAGTTTTCCATGAAATGATTATTATGATAATTCTCATGTAATCATTTTTTATATTGCATGAAATTGAATTAAGCTAAACTCAATGATCTGGGCCCTGTTACAAAGCACTTTGAAAAAATTTTTCAAAGTGCGTTAAAATTTGGGACCAAGCTAACGCACTTTGAAAAAAATAAAATTTTTTTCAAAGTGCGTAATTTTTTCAAAGTGCGTTGCCACAGGGCCCCATACGCATTGTCATTAATAAATTTAAGAAATAGAAATATACGTACCTGTTTTAGGTCCCAAACGTCATATGTAGGTCATTGCAATCAAATAGAACCTCCTTTTTTAGCCGTGTCTAACGACTAACCCGTTTTTGTTGACCTAAAGCTAGAAAGCAGAAAATCGGCCTTATCCATTATGATTATGTAATATCCAGTGACCACTTGGTATGAACCATCGTATGTAGATCAATAAAGGTATAATACGAAAATATTAAAACTATTGATTTCAACAATTGTTTTGAAAAAGTATTTTGGTCATTTAAATTGCATGGATGAGAGAGAGAGAGAGAGAGAGAGAGAGAGAGAGAGAGAGATTTAAAAGCAATTGTCATTTAATGAAAGAAATAACAGTTAATTGTTAGATATTACGCATTCAATTTGTTCAACAATGTTCAACATATCTATAAAAAATATGTGCCATGCTGACCAAAACACGGAAAGAAATGTTTGTCATATTAACCAATCCGGGAATCATTGACAAGTTGACCATTATATGGAATTATGTGACATGTTGATCAATGCGGAAATATCGTTGAAATATATACACGTACTTTGTATTCTTTATAAGAAAATCAGATCAGCACAGAAGACATTATTTAAATTAATCACAATTTAAAAAGTGATCGAAATTTTAAAGAGTTTGTAATGTATATTGTTCTTAATGTATTTGCATAATTCCTTTCGCTTGCAAGTTCAATTTATCTAATGTACTTACAATGTAAATAAAAATAAAGACAATACATATTGCATATTTTAGATCTCTTTAATTTTTCCATTTATTAATACAGTATAATTCATTATTATACAAGAAGAACAAAAAGAGTCTTCAGAAAACATATTAGTATTATAAACTGGATTGATTCTTTATAAATTTTTCAAAGCTCGAATGATAAATGTTACTAAGATTATTTTGTTGTATTCCAGGTTACAAAAAATTAAAATCTGAAATGCTGATGGCAAAACAAATATTAGTGAGTATTAAATGTACAGTAAAACAAGAAGTTATACTTAAAATAGTCAGTTTTGAAACGAAGTTACCAATTAAAGGCTAGTGCGGTGAGAATGCATTAAGTGAAATACTTAGTGACTCGAAAATTGAGATTTTCAAAATCTTAAAAAGAAAACCGTAATTTGCAGTGAATATTTCGTGTGAAAATGTATGATTAAAGGGCTTGACGAAGATATAAGAATTTCCGTTAATTTACTAATTGGGTATTTGCAGCATTTTAAAGTCTAATTTATACTCCATTGTTCTGCAATCTCCATTGTTCTGCAATGTCAATATGTTTAAAAAGTATTTCCGTTTAAGCTCTAAAATATGTGATTACTAATGTCTTCAAAGTAGACTTGTCAGTAAATTATTCTTTTGAGTCAAACCTTAGTCATTTTAATTTCATTCAAATAGAAAAAAAATAATTTACATTAAAAGATGATAAACATATCGGATGTATTATGAAATACATGTAGTAATTGCTGATCATTTCCTGAACTCTGTTTATAAAATACATAAGAATGGAAATAACTATTGTTAATTGACAATACGTCGTTGATATATCTAAATGTCGAGTTGAAGGCCAGAGCAAGTATTTTCTTCTTTCAAAGTAAAAGATTTTGAACAATTTACGTTTCATATATAAATACAAAAATGTGTCTGCTAATAAAAGCGATTGAGGAGTCATTAACCGGCATAAATTAACGAAATAATTACCTTGTGATTTCAAATAATAAAAAAAAAATGATCAATATTAAGTTATCTTTCTGATGCTGATGAGTCCTCGAAATGCCAAAGGAAAGTGTTACATGATTTTTTTTACTTTGAAAACCCTCTCTACACCAGTGTAAAATATTTATTGGACATAGAGAGAATGTCGTAATATTGTTGTAATAAAGTTGTAAAAATTGAAGTTATCTTTTAGATTTTCAATATATGGTACGTGGCATTTACTTTCAGGAAAATTTTTGAAACTCAACACTGTGTCATTGAACAGAAATCACTGTTAATTACTTCCATTTAGAAATAATAATTATGTAAATAACATGTTCAAATAGTTTATCTTAGCCTTTTAAAGTAGGATTCTTCTCTGGTTTCTGAGTAGATGACATATTTAATGTATATTTGCTTATATGTCTTATATATTAAGTTGAAAAAGATTTAAAAGACCATATTTTTCTTTCCTCATCACAACTGTACAACTTTAAATAGAAATGGTAAATTGTGTTCGAAAACTAGCAGGGACCTTTTTTTTGGCGGAATGGTGGCGTATGAAAAAATCTTCTTTTCTTCTTCTCAAAATTATTATATAGAACTACGAATTTAGTTATAATTTTTACACAATCAAAGAGTAGAAGAATTTTTCAAATGTTAGTTAAATTTATAATAAGGAACTAAAGTTTTAGATTTTATCAAACAAATATGAATTTCCAAACAATCTACAATAATGTTAGCTTTTAAAAGCTTTAACTCTAAGTACAGATAGGAGCCAAAAATCCATGTAAAGTGTTTTTAATCTCTTACTAAACGGTCAAAACTTTTTGTTTTTGTATCATTTTGTATCTCTATATGACTGCTTTACCATATGTAAAAATAAGAAAAATTTAAATATAGGGCGCAAATAAAAATAACTTAAATATCCTTTAAAAAATAAGAAACACAGAGAAAATTCGGATTAGCCAAAATCCATTTTCGTTGAACTATTTGAGTCAATTTGGTAATATCATCTTATAGATCCTCTATGGTAATATCTTTTTATGCTGAAAGAAAAACATTTAATCTTTTGAAATAGAAGACCCCTATCTCATGATTTGATCCAAGACACTAATGGTAATCTAACAACCAAGCTATATGATAAACGTGATGACTTTAACTTTTCTATCGTCAAATTCCCTTACTTATGCAGCAATATACCTTCATCACCTGCATACGGAGTATATATATCTCAGTTGATTCGATACGCAAGAGCATGCTCTACGTATGAACAATTTCTTAAACGAGGTAAATTATTGACAAGCAAGTTGATGAAACAAGAACAGTCTCGTTTAAAGTCATCATTTCGTAAATTCTATGGTCGATACAATGACCTTGTCAGCAAATACAATTTATCATTGAATGAAATGCTGACTGACGTTTTTCATACCAATTGTTAGTCCATTATTTATACACTGAATTGACGACGGATTTTTTCCGTTATTTCCTGATTATGACAACGAGCACACGGCGGGTATGACCGGTCGGCAGGGGATGCTAACTCCTCCATGGCACCTGATCCCACCTCTGATGTTTCGGAGGTCCGTGTTTGCTCTGCTCTTATTTTGTATATTGTTTAATGGACGTTGAGATTGAATACTGTTCGTTATTTCCATATCCTTCTTGATGCAGTTATTTTTATTCTTAATGACCAGGGAAAAGGTAATGACCTTGACCTGACTTTGACTCTAATATAAAGCGGTCAAAACTAATCTAGCCAATATCATCACTTAGTAATATTGTCTTCTTGATTCTGTGAAAATTTCATAATTTTTAAGTATATACAAGAAATACAGTTTTGTGAGAAGAATCCTACTTTAAAATGTTAAGAATACTTGAATTAGTTACAAATTAAGAAATATAGTGTAAATTTCTATTTCGTAGAATTTTGATCTAAGGGCAAATCACTGTAACTGCTGAAAAATACCATAGTTCCTGAATCAGAACTCTTCAGTGTGCAGAATAGCGAGGGTTCATAAGAAAACATTTTGATACTTAGTGAAGATGACGATGAGAATAGTTCAAGCCATTTTTAAGTGAAAAAAAATTGATAGATGAAACATATAAAGAAAGCAAACAGTATTCAAGATCAAAAGTCCATAAAACAGTAGCCTACAAAGTAGAAGCAGAGCAAACACGGACCCCCAAAACATAAGATGTGGGAACAGGTGCCATGGAGGAGTGAGTATCCCCTGCCGACCGGTCATATCCGCTGTATGCTCTTTGTCGTGATCGGAAAATAACAGAAAAACCCGTCGTCTATTCAGTGTATAAATAAATAGTAGACTAACAATAAGTATGGAAAAAGTCAGTCAGAACTTGACTCAATAATTAATTATATTTGCTGGCAAGGTCATTGTATCGGCCATAGAACTTACGACATGATGACTTTAAATGAGACTATTGATATTTTTGTTTAATCAACTCTTAGTCAATAACTTACCTCGTTTTAGAAATTGTTCATACGTAGAGCATGCTCTTGCGTATCGAATCAACTGAGAGATATATACTCCGTATGGAAGGTACATTTTATGGGCGATGCATGTGAACTATATTATCTGTGGTATCTAATTGCTGCATAAGTAAGGGAAGTTGACTATAGAAGAGTTAAAGTCATCACGTTTATCATAGAGCTTGGTTGTTTTATTACCATTAACGTCTTTTCAAGTAAAATATCCAAATGTAAACCAGATGTGTCAGATTCCGTGGTGTCTTTTATGTTAGACTCACCAGGATATATCAAATCGGCATAAGAATGTAAATAACATTTGTGATTTGACAATACGTCGTCGATATATCTAAATGTTGAGTTGAAGGTCACAGCAAATGTATTTTTTTCATGCATAAGATTTTGCACAAATTCTGCTTCATATGAATACGAAATAGGTCTACTAATAACGGGCTGCAATTGATACCCATGGGAAATCTGATAGATTGTTAAGACCTAGTCTCCAAAAACAACATAGATATTGAAATCAGAAACTCAAGCATCTTTTTGATGTCAACTCCAGAGTACTTGTGTGAACAATCAGAAAGTGTTTTCAAAATAATTTTGCATATGACCAATGACAAGGTAAGTTAATTTAAGAGTTCTCTTTTAAATTTATTTTATTGAAAAAAGCAGTTGTCAATGATATCAAAAAGCCTTTAAATTACGTGAATAAGAGTTGAGCACCAGTTTTACATAGAACAGTATGCTCACGGGATTACAAAATTTATACCTTCAGATATCATATTAATATCAGTAACCATAAACCAGTGTTACATGCAGAATTAAGTTCCTTTTTTTCCCTCACTTCTTATAGATATACATAATAATAAAGATTGTTCTACCTGACGTATCCGTGATACGTATCCGTATTGACAAATGAAAGGCATCTCGATCCCGATGTCTAAACCATTTGATTCAATATCCATCTCTGTTTGTGGTTAAATAAGCTGTAAACCTCTATCATTTCGTAGAAAAATATTTATTTAAAAAAGAAAGAAAATGAAGTCAAGTATAAAATATTTGTTTTAATTATATTGTTGTAAAATTAATTTCATTTCATTTGCTTCAAAATCACACATAAATGAAAAATTACATAAAGAAAATATGAAAGTTTTTCAGAGCTTGCTTTGTTCACTATAAACTCGATCATGTAACTTTCATAAAAAGAAGTTAATATGCAAATAGAATAGTTTAAAAGAGGAATATATATCATAACCTAACAATTATTTTTTCCACCTTTATCGACAAGTGTTTAATCATTTGAGCCCTCTATATACTGCGTTTAATCGCAACACTTTCGGAAATTGTACATATTCAGTTCTCAAGCTCCTTGAAACCCTGAGTACGCATAGGCGTCGGAACCAGGGGGGGGGGGGGCTAGGGGGAGGCTACCCCCACCCCCACAGGTACTTGTGGACAGGACACCCCCCACTATATACACCCCTGGTCAAAATATATTTTTTTTCTTTTTTTGTCATGAATTATGTTTCTAGTACTTATTTACAATGTATTCCATATGAAAAATCCAGAAAGTGATCCAAAAACGACACCTAGCGGGTAAGAAGTCGAAACACTATATATTGTATCAGTGATAAATCCTCTAAAAATAATATTGATGATTGTACCCTAATTCATCTCGAAAACCTGCAGCAAAATTTAAATTCTAATGATCCGATTTCAACTTCTTTAATCAAAATTTTCCCGAACTTTTTCGTAACCCTCTGACTTTTCCCTTTATTCTATATATTTACAACGTATTCCATATGAAAAATCCAGAAAGTGATCCAAAAACGACACCTAGCGTGTAAGATGTCGAAACACTATATATTGTATCAGTTATAAATCCTCTAAAAATAATATGGATGATTGTACCCTAATTCATCTCGAAAACCTGCAGCAAAATTTGAATTCTAATGAATCGATTTTGACTTCTTTTATCAAAATTTTCCCGAACTTTTTCGTAACCCTCTGACTTTTCCCTTTGTTCTATAACACTCGAAACTCGCAAGTTACCCGCTAGGTGTCGTTTTTGGATCACTTCCGTAATTTCAGGTTTTACATTTCCAAATTTTTCCCGTTTGACGCTGAATACTCGGATAATTGGGGAATGTCTAGGCAATTAAATGGCACGATTAAAGACAAAAATATCTACCGAAACAAGATATCATGACACATTTTGGTGACATATAGTAGGTATATGATATTTTAGGCCCGATATTCAAGAGGGGTCCGACTTAACAAACCGGTGACTTACCTTCTCTATTTTATAATACCAGGGTGTGACTTTTTTTTAGTAAATCGTTAAATCTATGTTATTTTCAGGATTTTTCATATGGAATACGTTGTAAATAAGTACTAGAAACATAATTCATGACAAAACAAGAAAAAAATATTTTGACCAGGGGTGTATATGGGGGGGGGGGGTCCTTTCCACAAGTACCTGTGCCCACCCCACTTTATTTGCAAAGATAATCCTAATATTGGCATTTAAAATTGGGATTTACCTTTTTTCAATTAGCGCCCCTCTCCCAATTTTCTATTTGTTTCCACCGCCTTTGATACGGCTATCGACCTACTAAAGGGAATGTAATCTAACTGCCCCATTTTTACCAGCTATCTAATTTTTTTCTGGAGAACTATGACCATTAAATACGTGATAAGGAATGGCATACAAGTACCTGTGCCAACCCCACTTTATTTGCAAAGATAATCATAATATTGGCATTTCAAATTGGGATTTACATTTTTTCAATTAGCGCCCCTCTCCCAATTTTCTATTTGTTTCAACCGCCTTTGATACGGCTATCGACCTACAAAAGGGAATGTAATCTAACTGCCCCATTTTTACCAGCTATCTAATTTTTTTCTGGAGAACTATGACCATTAAATACGTGATAAGGAATGGCATAGAAGATGATAAAAAAAGGAAAAGAGGATGGAAATTTTCAGTGAATCCCCCATACACATTTATTTTGCACTATGGTTAAATCTTTCCCAGTTGATTGTTATGTACAACTACATGTAATTTACAAGTTTGAGATAAAGAGGTTTCACTGTATGGATAATTATATATTTTTGGGGATATGTCGTGTTCTTATAAATGTTAATTCGAGAAAAAAGAATGAATATCCTAATATTCAGAGAGAGAGAGAGAGAGAGAGAGAGAGAGAGAGATGAATCTAAAATTTTTTCGAACAATTTTTTACACATTGAAATAAAAATAACACATTTATTTTGCACTATGGTTAAATCTTTCCCAGTTGATTATTATGTACAACTACATGTAATTTACAAGTTTGAGATAAAGAGGTTTCACTGTATGGATAACTATATATTTTTGGGGATATGTCGTGTTCTTATAAATGTTAATTCGAGAATGAAGAATGAATATCCTAATATTCAGAGAGAGAGAGAGAGAGAGAGAGAGAGAGAGATATTCAGAGAGAGAGAGAGAGAGAGAGAGAGAGAGGGAGGGAGAGAGATGAATCTAAAAAAATTTTGAACAATTTTTTACACAATTTTATTAAAAATATCACACCGCATCTCATTAGTGAATGAGGTTAAAAACCAAACATGAAACGATGGAAATATAACCAGATATGGTTTAAACATCGGTATCGAGATGCCTCTCATACCTCGAAACGTATCAAACGGATACTTATACGAATACGTCAGATAGAGCGATCTCTATTTATAGACATTGAAAATCGGGGATTAGTTACAACGCACTTTGAAAAAAAATTCAAAATGCGTTAAATTTGGGACCAAGTGAACGCACTTTGAAAAAATAATTTTTATTTTCAAAGTGCGTTAATACCGACCATATTAACTCACTTTGAAAAAATGTGCGCGGCTTAAAGAGGTTAAAGTTTTAGCAAATTTTAGATATGATAAAAAATTATTTGAACCTGATGGAATAACTTTTTGTTGATGACGTCACTTCAGGATCTGAGATATAGACGTTTTACATATGACCCTTTGGGGTACGGTAAATGCAACAAAATGGAGTCCAAGTTTTTATCCTGATTAAAAATATTTTTCCAAGACACCATAACGATCTTTTTAAAGTAATTTGATAAGTTTTTAGGAATCGGCAATTCTCGGCTGACTTCGCTACGCTCCATTTTAACCTCGGATGTGATTAGTGGAGGATACGCATCAAATCCTTACATTTCTTCGCCGGAAACTGCCTTATCACGCATTTCATAGTTCGCTCTGTATAACGTACTTCGAAAAATTTTCTTAATTTGAGCAATTCTTTATCGTGAACAGGTTTTCATTACAGCCTCAAGTACGTAGGCCTAGAACAAACTGTTGAGTGCGCAACACAATTACTCCTATTTCAAATGTATGACATTTGAGTGAAATTCAAATAAGATCACATGACTGAATCAGCAAGATGGTAGATCACCGTTGACGTCCGAGGTTATGTGCGAGGTACGAGTCATCCGAGTGAAATTTTTAGTGTCAGTCAGTCCGTCAGTCCTTTTTTGTCAGCGCAACTCTTCATAAACCGCTGCACACAATTTGGTCAAACTTTGAAGATATTTAGAACACAATGTGAAAATGTGCTTTCTCAATAAGGATAGATCAATTCATCTGGTTTCGAAAGAAATAAAGGAAAGACTGCTGTTTATTACTAAAATCTAAGTCTGGAAATTAAATGCCACCATTGTAAAATATGTACACTTTAAAGCACTTTGAAAAATACAAAGAGTGTTTATACAGTAAAACCCGTTTAGTGCGAACACGTATATAGCGAATTCACGCTTATAGCGAAGTTTTTCTGGGTTCCCGGCGAAATTTTTAACAATTCTTTGTGAAATTTTACGGTTTTAAAACTGATATAACAAATTTACGGATAAAGCAAGTCCCATTGAGGTCAAATATATGAAATTTACATCTTTTATAAAGAACTTTCAAAGATCTCAATAAAGTTGATAAATTGAACTGACTTTATTTCCTTTTAGCATTTGTATATAAAATTCAATTCATAATAAAACTTTAGTTATCGAAGATTTGTTTTGTAATATTTGCTTTCCTGACACATTTGGTAGTAATACTTGAAGGAAAACATGCATATTGCGAATTCGCTATATATGGCTATACGAATTCGTTATACGGATATAACGAAATACGGATATAGTGAATTAAATTAATAGGTCACCGGGACTTTGCTATAACCGAGTTTTACTGTAGAGAGGTTAAGCAGATGACCATGTACGTCTACGTGTACGTGTAGCTAGGGAAATACCATAATGTAATGCGAATTACGTCATTAGTTTTGAATACCGCTTAATTCTACAAGTTGTACACAACGTGTAGATTCGCAAGTACACGTACATGAGAACTTGTAGCTTTTTAAACTTAAACTACAGAATATATATTTTTCAGCCTGTGTTTGGTATGAAGTTGAGAATTTATTACGTACCTCCAATGTATCTTTTTTATTTCAAGTCATAGAATTATTTGATACAAATGGGTTGTGAAGTGCCTTGCTAAAATGACGTTTTACACGTACCAGTACACGTTCAGTTTGTTAAAGAGAACACGACGATAGATACGCGTACGTGTAAAATCACTTCTACGTTGACACCGTGTCAGAATGGATTAAATGTATTAGTTCCATGTTAAAGTCGCGTATTAAAAGATTGAGGGGCAATGTGAAAACCATCTATCCTTCTGAGTTAAATAATCCAGAAGTGAAAAAAGAATCATATGTCAGTATTGAATATTTTCAATATTCCACAGAGCCAAAATGAATTTGAACTGCCGTATATATATTGGATTCCGAAACTTCATAAGAATCCTTACAAACAAAGATACATTGCAGGTTCCAGTAAATGTTCAACCAAGCTTCTTTCGTTACTCCTCACTAAGATATTGACAGTAGTCAAATTTACTTACCTGGTCATTGGTCATTTGCAAAATTATTTTGTTCAAAAAAGATTCTGACTGCACACACAAGTACTCTGAAGTTGACATCAAGAAGATGCTTGAGTTTCTGATTGACAATATCTATGTGGTTTTAGGAGGCCAGGTCTTTACAATCTATTGGAATTCCCATGGGAACCAACAGCACTCCGTTATTAGCAAATCTATTTTTATATTCATATGAAGCAGAATTTATGCAAAATATTATGCGTGAAAAGCTTGAGGCAAAAGATACCACATAGTCTGACACATCTGTTTCATACTTGGATATTTTACTTGAAAAGACGTTAATAGTAATCTAACAATCAAGCTTTATGATAAACGTAATGACTTTAACTTTTATATCGTCAACTTCACTTACTTATGCAGCAATATACCTTCATCACCTGCATACGGAGTGTATATATCTCAGTTGATTCGATACGCAAGAGCTTGCTCTACGCATGAACAATTTCTAAATAGCGGTAAATTATTGACAAGAAAGTTGATGAAACAAAAATATAAGTCGTCTCGTTTAAAGTCATAATTTCGTAAGTTCTATGGTCGATACAATGACCTCGTCAGCAAATACAATTTATCATTGAGTCGAATGCTGACAGACGTTTTTCATACTAATTGTTAACCCATCATTTACACACTGAATCGACGACGGATTTTCCCGTTATTTACTTATCATGACAAGGAGCTCAGGGCGGATGAGACCGGTCGGCAGGGGATGCTCACTCCTCCATGGCATCTGATACAACCTCTGATGTTTTGGAGGTCCGTGTTTGCTCTGCTCCTATTTTGTATTGTTTTATGGACTTTTGAACTTGAATACTGTTCGTCTACATATATTCATCTACAAATATTTCATTCATACATTACATTTTAAAATGTGTATGCGGCGCCGTTTTAGTATTTATTGCCATTTTTGTGATATAACTTTTTCCAATGTTTTTTTTTCCAATTTCCAGTCATTCAAATTAAATATAAAGTTGATACATACATGTATATGCATATGAGGTCTAAATACAGTAATGATTTTCCCTTTTTGATTTATCAACTCACTTTCGAATGCGTTAACACTTTGTTAAGATCATTCTAAATGTACACACAAGTACTCTGAAATTGACATCAAAAAGATTCTTGAGTTTCTGATTGACAATATCTATGTTGTTTTCGAGACCAGGTCTTCCAGCAATCTATTGTCATTCTCATAGGTACCAATTGCGCCCTGATATTAGCAGACCTATTATTCTAATGAAGCAGAATTTGTGCAAAATCTTATGCGTGAAAAGAAAACACTTGCCGTGGCCTTCAACTCCACATTTAGATATATCGATGATGCAATGTCAATTAAGAATGAATATTTCCTTTCTTATGTCATGGAGCACACGGCGGATGTGACCGGTCGGCAGGAGATGCTCACTCCTCTATGACATCTCTAGGTATGTCTTGGTCACTCATATATGTAATTAAAGAGTTCATTGCAAAATTATAAAATGGGCATTGAAAGAAAAAATGAACAGAGTCTTCAAAACAATAACCACATTTTAAGCATTTAGGTGAATCAGATAAATTATGATTAAACAAATCTGCATTAAGATTACTAGAGAAGTTTCTCAACTGACAGTGGAGTATATTTAATTTTCTTTGGATTTGGATGTTTAGTATGAATGACAACTGTAGTTTTCAATGAAATGATTATATGATATTTGTCATGTAATCATTTTTGATATTACATTAATAGAAATGAATTCAACCAAAGTCAATGACCAGGTCCTCGTGTGCATTGTCATTGATATAAGACAAATTAAAGAATAGAAATACACGTACCTGTTTTAGATCCCAAGCGTCATTTGTAGGTCACTGCAACCAAATAGAACATCCTTTCTTAGCTGTGTCTAACGATTTACCCTCTTTTTGTTGACCATAAGCTACGAAGCAGAAAATCGGCTTTATCCATTATGTTATGTCCAGTGACCAACTCAGTTAAAATTAATGTATGTATATCAATAAAGGTCTAATACGAAAATATTTAAATAATTGATTTCAACGATTGTTTTGAAAAAGTATTTTGGTCATTTAAATTGCATGGACGAGAGAGAGAGAGAGAGAGAGAGAGAGAGAGAGAGAGAGAGAGAGAGTTAAAAAGCAGTAAAAATACAATACAGTCGATTGTTAAGTATTTAGCATACAGTTTGTTCACACATGTTCAATATCTAAAACATATGTGCCCAAAATACGGAAAGAAAATGTTTGTCATGTTAACAAATACGGGAATAATTGACAAGTTGACCATTATATGGAATTATGTGTCATGTTGACCAATACGAAAATATTGTTGAAATATATACACGTACTTTGTATTCCTTATGAGGAAATAAGATAAGCACTACAGACACTAAAATTAATCACTGTTTAAAAAGTGATTGAAATTTTAAAGAGTTTGTCATGTACATTCTTCTTAATGTAAAATATTTACATAATTTTCCTTCTCTTACAAGTTCAATTTATCTAATTTACTTAAATAGAACAGATATGGTTTAAACATCGGTATCGAGATGCCTCTCATACCTCGAAACGTATCAAACGGATACGGATACGGATACTTATACGAAAAAATGTACGTCAGATAGAGCGATCTCTATTTATAGACATTGAAAATCGGGGATTAGTTACAACGCACTTTGAAAAAAAAATTCAAAATGCGTTAAATTTGGGACCAAGTGAACGCACTTTGAAAAAATAATTTTTATTTTCAAAGTGCGTTAATACCGACCATATTAACTCACTTTGAAAAAATGTGCGCGGCTTAAAGAGGTAAAAGTTTTAGCAAATTTTAGATATGATAAAAAATTATTTAAACCTGATGGAATAACTTTTTGTTGATGACGTCACTTCAGGATCTGAGATATAGACGTTTTACATATGACCCTTTGGGGTACGGTAAATGCAACAAAATGGAGTCCAAGTTTTTATCCTGATTAAAAATATTTTTCCAAGACACCATAACGATCTTTTTAAAGTAATTTGATAAGTTTTTAGGAATCGGCAATTCTCGGCTGACTCCGCTACGCTCCATTTTAACCTCGGATGTGATTAGTGGAGGATACGCATCAAATCCTTACATTTCTTCGCCGGAAACTGCCTTATCACGCATTTCATAGTTCGCTCTGTATAACGTACTTCGAAAAATTTTCTTAATTTGAGCAATTCTTTATCGTAAGCAGGTTCTCATTACAGCCTCAAGTACGTAGGCCTAGAACAAACTGTTGAGTGCGCAACACAATTACTCCTATTTCAAATGTATGACATTTGAGTGAAATTCAAATAAGATCACATGACTGAATCAGCAAGATGGTAGATCACCGTTGACGTCCGAGGTTATGTGCGAGGTACGAGTCATCCGAGGAACTTCGAGTGAAATTTTTGGTGTCAGTCAGTCCGTCAGTCCTTTTTTGTCAGCGCAACTCTTCATAAACCGCTGCACACAATTTGGTCAAACTTTGAAGATATTTAGAACACAATGTGAAAATGTGCTTTCTCCATAAGGATAGATCAATTCATCTGGTTTCGAAAGAAATAAAGGAAAGACTGCTGTTTATTACTAAAATCTAAGTCTGGAAATTAAATGCCACCATGGTAAAATATGTACACTTTAAAGCACTTTGAAAAATACAAAGAGTGTTTATACAGTAAAACCCGTTTAGTGCGAACACGTATATAGCGAATTCACGCTTATAGCGAAGTTTTTCTGAGTTCCCGGCGAAATTCTTAACAATTCTTTGTGAAATTTTACGGTTTTAAAACTGATATAACAAATTACGGATAAAGCAAGTCCCATTGAGGTCAAATATATGAAATTTACATCTTTTATAAAGAACTTTCAAAGATCTCAATAAAGTTGATAAATTGAACTGACTTTATTTCCTTTTAGCATTTGTATATAAAATTCAATTCATAATAAAACTTTAGTTATCGAAGGTTTGTTTTGTAATATTTGCTTTCCTGACACATTTGGTAGTAATACTTGAAGGAAAACATGCATATTGCGAATTCGCTATATATGGTTATACGAATTCGTTATACGGATATAACGAAATACGGATATAGTGAATTAAATTAATAGGTCACCTGGACTTTGCTATAACCGAGTTTTACTGTAGAGAGGTTAAGCAGATGACCATGTACGTCTACGTGTACGTGTAGCTAGGGAAATCCCATAATGTAATGCGAATTACGTCATTAGTTTTGAATACCGCTTAATTCTACAAGTTGTACACAACGTGTAGATTCGCAAGTACACGTACATGAGAACTTGTAGCTTTTTAAACTTAAACTACAGAATATATATTTTTCAGCCTGTGTTTGGTATGAAGTTGAGAATTTATTACGTACGTCCAATGTATCTTTTTTATTTCAAGTCATAGATTTATTTGATACAAATGGGTTGTGAAGTGCCTTGCTAAAATGACGTTTTACACGTACCAGTACACGTTCAGTTTGTTAAAGAGAACACGACGATAGTTACGCGTACGTGTAAAATCACTTCTACGTTGACACCGTGTCAGAATGGATTAAATG
>PRKT01000060.1:995037-1005866 GCA_003671525.1 Saccostrea glomerata | reverse complement strand
AAAAAAAAGGAAGATTGCCCAAACATGAAAATCCTATTTCGTGGGTAGGGGGCAACTTTTTTCAAGGCCAACTTCCTTTCACTTCCAATTTTTTCCTATATTTTCTTCCTATAAATATACTGTGGTAAGAAGTGGGGGGTCCAACCATCTTTTCAATGGACATTTTCTATAGTAAAGGTAATGTTGGAGAAAATAGTGGAGGGGGCAGGCCCCCCCTGGCCCCCCTGGATGCTACGTGCCTGAAATGTATTAGATCCATGTGAAAGTCGCGTATTAAAAGATTGAGGGGCAATGTGAAAACCATCTATCCTTCTGAGTTAAATAATCCAGAAGTGAAAAAAGAATCATATGTCAGTATTGAATATTTACAATATTCCACAGAGCCAAAATGAATTTGAACTACCGTAAATATATTGGATTCCGAAACTTCATAAGAATCCTTACAAACAAAGATACATTGCAGGTTCCAGGAAATGTTCAATCAAACTTCTTTCGTTACTCCTCACTAAGATATTGACAGTAGTCAAATTTACTTACCTGGTCATTGGTCATTTGCAAAATTATTTTGTTCAAAAAAGATTCTGACTGCACACACAAGTACTCTGAAGTTGACATCAAGAAGATGCTTGAGTTTCTGATTGACAATATCTATGTGGTTTTAGGAGACCAGGTCTTTACAATCTATTGGAATTCCCATGGGAACCAATAGCGCTCCGTTATTAGCAAATTTATTTTTATATTCATATGAAGCAGAATTTATGCAAAATAGTATGCGTGAAAAGAAGAAAATATATACAGCTTGAGGCAAAAGATACCACATAGTCTGACACATCTGTTTCATACTTGGATATTTTACTTGGAAAGACGTTAATAGTAATCTAACAACCAAGCTGTATGATAAACGTAATGACTTTAACTTTTCTATCGTCAACTTCACTTACTTATGCAGCAATATACCTTCATCACCTGCATACGGTTTGTATATATCTCAGTTGATTCGATACGCAAGAGCTTGCTCTACGCATGAACAATTTCTAAATAGCAGTAAATTATTGACAAGAAAGTTGATAAAAAGAATATCAGCCGTCTCGTTTAAAGTCATAATTTCGTAAGTTCTATGGTCGATACAATGACCTCGGCGGCAAATACAATTTATCATTGAGTCGAATGCTGACAGACGTTTTTCATACTAATTGTTAGTCCATTATTTATACACTGAATTGACGACGAATTTTTCCGTTATTTCCTGATGATGACAAGGAGCTCAGGGCGGGTGTGACCGGTCAGCAGGGGATGGTCACTCCTCCATGGCGGCTGATCCCCCTCTTATGTTTTGGAGGTCCGTGTTTTCTCTTCTCTTATTTTGTATCGTTTTATGGACTCTGAGATTGAATACTGTTCGTCATCTCCATATCATTCTTCTAGATCTACAAGTAGACGTACACGGTCAAATGCTTAAGCTCTCTAATGTTGTCCAAAAATTGAAGCACTTTGAAATTTTTTTTCAAAGTGCGTTGCCTTAATGCGAGATGTATTTTTTTCTTTCCACTTTCCGTAATCAATACTAATCAGCTCGAAATTTGATCTCTCTTTCGAAGAAAATTTAAACAATGTTAATGAATTAGGTTATTATTGATGATGGTGTTATTGAAGGAATTTGTTTTTTTCTCGGGAGGGGGGTATTTGAATTATTTATTTTGCACAACTCTCTCTCTCTCTCTCTCTCTCTCTCTCTCTCTCTCTACTCTTGTGCAGAAGCACGCCTCATGCTTATCATGCTTATGTTAAAACTTTAAATTCAATGTCACTTTTTTTTCTTTCCCACATTTTTAAATACTTATATTCCTTTAATTCTCTTGTGATGTCATCCTTTCCTAGTCTTGTTTTTAAATTACTTAGCGCTATAGTTAGGGGCTAAGAAAGAAAATGTTTTCAGAAGAAAAAAAGGTTTTGATCTAAACGCAATACTAGTATTCAAAATCAATTAATTTAAAGTTGAAATTTACAAACTTTTAAATAGTATAGAAAGAGTATTATGACGTTGGCGTCATAATTTTTTTGTAAAATTCGTATATATATATTTTTTAATCCTTGATAAAATGGAAATGTATGGAAACGAATTCATATTTCTGCTTGGAGATTTTAATGATTTGTCCTGAAAAATACATGATGTAGGTACATGATTTTAGCAAAAAGTAATATGGGGCATTTCAAAAAATATAAACATATGATGGTAAGCTACAAGTTAAAGTTCATTTATTCACTCAATTTATCATTGATTCAAATGGTTTCTTACTTTTTAAAAAATACTAATTGTTAGTCCATTATTTACACACTGAATTGACGACGAATTTTTCCGTTATTTTCTGATCATGACAAGGAGTACATGGCAGATGTGACCGGTCGGCAGGAGATGGTCACTCCTCCATGGCACCTGATCCCACCTCTGATGTTTCAGAGGTCCATGTTTGCTCTGCTCCTATTTTGTATTGTTTTATCGACTCTGAGATTGAATACTGTTCGTTATCTTTATATCCTACTCAAAATCATGTAAAATACATGGTACATGACGACAATGAAAAATATTCACAGAATATATATATTCAGGTCAGAGGTATAAGTATATGATATTAAAAAAAAAGAAGAAGAAAAAAACACATATGATACATGTAATAATGAAGTAACTAAGGGGAAGAATTTATGTAGGACAGACCAAATCATATACTTGTATTTCTAATATAACCATACAGAGTTGTTAAAGTGACATAGCATCTTGTTTTGTCATCATATAAGAAAATTTAAGAATATTTAATCTAGTAAAGTAGTATTAATTAATATACTTTTTCCTGATGTTTGACAGTGCAGTGCATTCAAATATAAAATGGAATTCATCAGCAACATGATTAGCGTAACAAAGTGGATCCCGAATCTTCATAAAAATCAATACAAACAAAAATATATTGCGGTTTCCAGTAAATATTCAACCAAGCCTCTTTCTTTAGTCCTCTCTAAGGTATTGACAGTAGTGAAGGAGAAACATCAATAGTATTGTGCAACAATACCTGGTATAATCGATAAGTGGTGTAAACCAGATGAGGATACTTTAAAAAGTTCTAAGGAACCTTTAGAAAATTTGAAATCATTACATTTTACCAAAATCAACCGCTCAAAAACTTTTGAACTTCATACACAACCATTCTCCACGAAAAATTAAAGTCCAGGCTTATTTATCACCGACAAACTGCTGTTTAAAAATGGAACTCGTAAATTTACTTACCAAATACCTTATCATTGGTCATTTGCAAGATTATTTTGTTCAAAACATTCTAATTGTACACATAAGTACTCTGAAGTTGACATTAAATTGATGCTTGAGTTTCAGATTTACAATATCTATGTGGTTTTCGGAGACCAGGTAGTCAAACAATATATTGAAATTTCCATGGGTACTATACATTGCGCCCGTAATTAACCTAATGGCTAACCTATTTTTGTATTCTTTTGAAGTTATTTCCATTCTTATGTCGATACGACATATCCCTTTGAGATTAAGATAAAAAAAATTCACATAGTCTGATACATCTGTTTCATATTCGGATATTATACTTAAAAAGACGTTATTGGTTATTTAACAACCAAACTCTATGATAAACGTGATGACTTTAACGTTCTAATCGTCCACTTCCCTTGCTTATGCAGCAATATTATATATATTTTTTTAGCACCTGCATACAGAATTTATATCTTTTAGTAGATTCGATACGCAAGAGCATCATTAAAGTCATCCTTTCGTAAGCTCTATGGTCGATACAATGACCTTATCAGCAAATACAATTTATCATTGATTCAAATGGTGTCTGATTTTTAAAAAAATGCTAATTGTTAACCCATCATTTACACACTGAATCGACGACGGATTTTCCCGTTATTTACTTATCATGACAAGGAGCACACGGCGGATGAGACCGGTTGGCAGGGGATGGTCACTCCTCCATGGCACCTGATGCTTTGGAGTTCCGTGTTTGCTCTGCTCCTATTTTGTATTGTTTTATGGACTTATGAACTTGAATACTGTTCGTCTACATATATTTATCTACATATATTTCATTCATACATTACATTTTAAAATGTGTATGCGGCGCCGTTTTAGTATTTATTGCCATTTTTGTGATATAACTTTTTCCAATGTTTTTTTTTCCAATTTCCAGTCATTCAAATTAAATATAAAGTTGATACATACATGTATATTTGCATATCCACTGCTCTCTCCCAAATATGAACATGAAGCCATCAACTGCATTCACAGGACTATAGACGCAATTGCTTCTACTATAAGTGCAATTGCTCTATCTCACTCGTGTAGAACAAGCTCTACTTCACTTATAAAGCGTGTTGAGAAGTATATATATGAAATGTTTCGTAAAAGGACTAAATATAAGTTTTTAATAATATTTTTTGGAAAAAAGGAATTCAGAACAATTTGAAATTGCTGTTTGATATCTTTAAAAATTTAATTTTGGTCAATGTATTTAATTGTAAAAAAAAACTTTTTAAAAATTGAATAGAACTCCATATTTTTATTTTTTCGTATCATGCATACTTGTACAAAGAAAGATAACTCTTCAAACTTGGGTAATAACATTCAGAAAGAGAAAATTTCTTTAACTAGTAGATCTATATCTATTTCAAGAAAAAATAAATAGAAAAAGTACCCAAAAAAAATCACAGAAAAGCATACTGGAGTAATAATCATCATAAAAGCATTCTCATTTTTATCATAGTTTTAAATTATTGATTTTTGTCAGAGGATTTCAATAACGTTGATCGATGACGTCACAACTGCATCAAAACAAAAATTAAGAGAATGTGATGACGGCGCTGCTTGTATCCAGATAACTGTGTTTGAGAGGGAAATACTTTATAAATTGTGATTTATTAGAGAAAAGGAGTATTGATCAGGTGTATTGATTTTAAAGCCGTATGGTTTTCTTTACTGAAGACAGAAGAAGCTGCGTCCTTATGTAAGTCAGGATTTCCTCTGATATTCTTGTCAACATCAAAGAATGCAAATATAAGTAATAAACAACGATTATTTAGTGAACATGGCGTAATGAATAGCAATAGCTCTGCTGGCATATTTTCCATGATGCGCTAGCGCGCATCATGGAATATGCCAGCAGAGCAATTGCTATTCATAACGCCATGTTCACTAAATAACGTTGTTTATTTCTTAAATATGCATATGAGGTCTAAATACAGTAATGATTTTCCCTTTTTGATTTATCAACTCACTTTCGAATGCGTTAATACTTTGTTAAGATCATTCTGAATGTACACACAAGTACTCTGAAATTGACATCAAAAAGATTCTTGAGTTTCTGATTGACAATATCTATGTTGTTTTCGAGACCAGGTATTCCAGCAATCTATTGTCATTCTCATAGGTACCCATTGCGCCCTGATATTAGCAGACCTATTATTCTAATGAAGCAGAATTTGTGCAAAATCTTATGCGTGAAAAGAAAACACTTGCCGTGGCCTTCAACTCCACATTTAGATATATCGACGATGCAATGTCAATTAAGAATGAATATTTCCTTTCTTATGTCATGGAGCACACGGCGGATGTGACCGGTCGGCAGGAGATGCTCACTCCTCCATTACATATCTTGGTATGTCTTGGTCACTCATATATGTAATTAAAGAATTCCTGGCAAAATTATAAAATGGGCATTGAAAGAAAAAATGAACAGAGTCTTCAAAACAATAACCACATTTTAAGCATTTAGGTGAATCAGATAAATTATGATTAAACAAATCTGCATTAAGATTACTAGAGAAGTTTCTCAACTGACAGTGGAGTATATTTAATTTTCTTTGGATTTGGATGTTTAGTATGAATGACAACTGTAGTTTTCAATGAAATGATTATATGATATTTGTCATGTAATCATTTTTAATATTACATTAATAGAAATGAATTCAACCAAAGTCAATGACCAGGTCCTCGTGTGCATTGTCATTGATATAAGACACATTAAAGAATAGAAATACACGTACCTGTTTTAGATCCCAAACGTCATTTGTAGGTCACTGCAACCAAATAGAACATCCTTTCTTAGCAGTGTCTAACAATTTACCCTCTTTTTGTTGACCATAAGCTACGAAGCAGAAAATCGGCTTTATGCATTATGTTATGTCCAGTGACCAACTCAGTTAAAATTAATGTATGTATATCAATAAAGGTATAATACGAAAATATTTAAATAATTGATTTCAACGATTGTTTTGAAAAAGTATTTTGGTCATTTAAATTGCATGGACGAGAGAGAGAGAGAGAGAGAGTTAAAAAGCAGTAAAAATACAATACAGTCGATTGTTAAGTATTTAGCATAGTTTGTTCACACATGTTCAATATCTAAAACATATGTGCCCAAAATACGGAAAGAAAATGTTTGTCATGTTAACAAATACGGGAATAATTGACAAGTTGACCATCATATGGAATTATGTGTCATGTTGACCAATACGAAAATATTGTTGAAATATATACACGTACTTTGTATTCCTTATAAGGAAATAAGATAAGCACTACAGACATTAAAATTAATCACTGTTTAAAAAGTGATTGAAATTTTAAAGAGTTTGTCATGTACATTCTTCTTAATGTAAAATATTTACATAATTTTCCTTCTCTTACAAGTTCAATTTATCTAATTTACTTAAATAGAAAACAACACATATTGCATATTTTAGATCTCTTTATCTTTTTTTATTAATACAGTATAATTCATTATTAATAAGAACAAAAAAATTCTTCATTAAATTTATTAGCATTATTAATGGATCAATTCTTTAGAAATTACTCAAAGCACGATTGAAAACAGGACTAAGAAATCCGAAATACTGATGGCAAAACAAGATTGAGTGAAGATAAAATGTACAGTAAAGCAAGAAGCTAGGGTTAAATAATTGTTTTGAAACGAAGTTACAGATAAAAGGCTATAGTCCGGTGAACATGCCTTTAAGTGAAATAGTGAGAATTTGACTGGACAATTTAGATTTTCAGAACCTTAAAAAAACCCTGTAATTTTCAGTAAAATTTTCATGTAAAAATTTATGTTTAAAGGGGTTGACGAAAAAGTAAGAATTTCCATTAATTTTACAGCACTTTTAAGTCTAATTTTATACTCCATTGTTCTGCATTATAAATATATTTAAAAAGGTATTTTCGTTTAAGCTCTAAAATATGTGATTACTAATATCTTTAAAATAGACTTGTCAGAAATTATTCATTTAAATCAAACCTTAATCATTTTAATTTCATTCCAATAGAAAAAAAATTTACATTAAAAGATAATGAACATTTTCGATGTATTATTAAATAGTAATTGCTGATCATTTCCTAGAACTGTTTTTACAATTATAAGGATGGAAATTACTATTGTTAATTGACAATACGTTGTCGATATATCTAGATTTCGAGTTAAAGGTCACAGCAAGTGTTTTTTCTTTTCACATACAAGATTTTGAGCAAAATCGTTACTTATAAATACAACAATAGGTCTGCTAATGATAGCGAAGAGTAAGTGACCGGCAGAAATGAACGAAATAATTCCCTTGTAATTTATGAAAAAAAGGAAAGATCAATATTAAAGTATCGTTCTATGCCGATTCGCCCTCTAAACACCTGAAGAAAATTTATTTGTATGATAGTGTGTGAAGATGGCATTGAAAAACGTTTAAGTCATTACCAGATGTGAAAAAAATGAAATAGATTAAAACATCAATATGTACTGGTTCCAGCTGTCAAAACAAAAAACAACATTGTCTTTGTAAAGCTGAATATATTTAATTGTATATATTGAGAAACTGGGAAATAATTATGCAGGTGGTAATCCAACTTAAAAACAAAGCTCTTTTTATGTTCTGTTAGTTTTAAATAGTTTTGATATTTCCAACAATCAAAATGAATATATTTGAATTACCATATCTATTCCCAGGTTTTGGATTCCTAGACTACATAAAAATCCTTATAAAACGAAGATACATAGTGGGTTCCATTAAATACATGTATTCTACAAAGCCTCTTTTAAACAAGATTGTTGATATATTTGAGTCATCAATTTTTTTTATCTTTAGCATGCCTCATTTTTAG
Organism: Saccostrea glomerata; assembly: GCA_003671525.1. Classification (NCBI taxonomy): domain Eukaryota; kingdom Metazoa; phylum Mollusca; class Bivalvia; order Ostreida; family Ostreidae; genus Saccostrea; species Saccostrea glomerata. The sequence continues at coordinate 997,708 of PRKT01000060.1, read as the reverse complement.
AATTGTTTTGTACGTAGAGTATGTTCTTGTCTTTCTATTCGAATACTGGGGCTCCCCGTTAGACTATGTAAAAGCTTCCTGAAACTCGTACACACAAAGGCATTCTTCAGGAAGTTGTTAGACAGAATTGTAATGGTATGTCTACTTAATTGAATACCATTAATTATAGTATGATGAACAGTTCCTCCTGGAACAAACATGAGTTAAACTGCTGTGGTACTTTACTGTTTTTCCTTTCGAACACACTCCTGGCCCCGTCAATGTCCTTATTGCTAAAGGTCACGCAAACCTTTTCCTCATCAACACTAGTCAATCTCAAGACAGGGAGACATTAAAAAGTCTGATAAGAATTTGTACTATTTCCTTGTTTGTTTTTTTTTATAAAGAACGAAAACCATAATGAGAATCAAAACAAAAAGCGATCTCGGCAAATCACTTGTTCGAGGATAGGAATGCCAATGTAGGTTTTCTGCATTCAGTTCCTTCAGATTTCTCCCGTTTCAATTTTTTGATATTTGCACTCCATATGTAATAGATAGTTACGATCTTTAGTTTCAACTTTTTGGCGTTGTTATTCACGATTTTTACTAAGGTTTTCAAAACTTCTGAACCCGACCATTTGATAGTATTGTGACTGAAACTAAGGAAAAGTAAGGAAAATCAACCAAATTTTCAACGATTTCTGCACGTACATGTAACAGCGTGATTCTGTTGTTACTAATATTAATATTATATCTCAGGATACATATAATCCCGTCAGCATGTTCATTTAACTACTGGACCGTGTCAAACTAGTGCTAGAATCTTATTCACGTAATTTGTATTCAGCTTGTTGGTGTCGTAAATTGCTTTTGAAAAATAAACTGAATGTAACTGATGTTCAGATTAGCAATCTCTGTATATATTTAAAACGTGAAGAAAAACAGTGACTAATCTTACAAAATTCTATAATGATAATTAAAAAAACTTATATCTGAAGAGGGCACAAAACATACACCCCTTGGAATTCCAGAGGTGGGATCAGGTGCCTAAGAGGATTGAACACCCCCTGTTGATCGATCGTCCGTCATGAGCCTTACTAATTAAAGAAGGATACCTTGCATCTAGTATAAAAACAAAGGCCTATCATTACGTATAAATCAAGCCAAAATACGATCCAATAATAGTTTTTTGCTTACAAGAATGTCACTCCTCCATGGCACCTGATCCCACCTCTGATGTTTTGGAGGTCCGTGTTTGCTCTGCTCTTATTTTGTATTGTTTTGTGGACTTTGAGATTGAATACTGTTCGTTATCTCCATATCCTTCTTGTAATGATCGCGAAATTTCCGATTTGTTGACTTTAAACAAGGTGTTGAAATCCCTGTAACATCAACGTATCAGTATGTAACATGCCTCGCTTTAGAAATTGGTCAAACTCAGAGCAGCTCTTGAGAAGCGAATACGATGTGAGACATAAACACCATATAAGCAGGTGATAGTATTACTATATGAAATATATGGAGAAAACGAACAATATTCAAGCTCAAAAGACCATTAAACAATACAAAATAGAAGCAGAGCAAACACGGACCTCCAAAACATCAGAGGTGGGATCAGATATCATGGAACATGAAATAAAATAGGGAAAACTGGCATGGAAAATCTAAAGTTGTTATCTCGTTGGTCATACAATTTGATTATTAAGTAGCCTTTATTGTCTATAGTCAGTGAATCATCCAAAGGTGAAACACATGTAGCAAACTCTGTGGTGTCTTTAATTTCAAGTTCACTAGGGTAAATGGACACATGGATGAAAATAACCATTGTTAATTGATAAAAAATCGTCAATATACTTATATCTGAATGTCGAATTGAAGGTCATAACAGTATTTTATTCTTCTCACGAAGAAGTTTTTTTATAAAGTCTGTTTCATAGGGATATAAAAAAGGATACCACATTTCATATTTTACTCATCAGAATTCCAAGGTTTTGTTGGAAAACTTGGGCTCAGAAGACAAGATAATATCACCCCTACTAATGTTATTGTGATTTAAATTCAAGACACGTGGTTTAGGTTTACCTATTCAAAGATTATAGGGTAGAACCGGTTTTATCAATAAAATTGGCAGTAAACAGGAAATTGCTATAGTCTGTTTCTTCTGAAAACATGTCCCGTGAAAAATGTGTTTCCACACCTTTCTGAAAGACTTTCATGATTTTCAACAAAAATGGTTTGCTTAAGGGGCGGGGAAGGGGGGGGGTAAATAACAATTTAAACATTTTATCGTAGTTTACCTAAAAAAAATTACAGCTCACTAGCGACCGATACGCTGGTAAAAAAATGTGTAATATCAGCTACACTGACAAACTTTGTTTGCCTTATATCGCTATTGCTATTAATGCGCACAGAGGATCTTACCACGAGCAACTGACCAATTGCTGCTTAAATACTTTTAGGCAAATAATTTCGAACTCGTGGACCAGGTCAATCTATGATCATGTCAATGGAGTGCAAAATAAAATAGAGGTATTATGAACAAAACGCAAACATTAAAAACTATGAAAAATATCATGGGCGTTTTTAATTTGTTGTTAACTAGAGAAAAATATGTTTAATAAAATGTATACGTAGTTAGTGTCAAGTTCAGAACACCAACACTTCAAGGGTAATTTCAGGAAAACGAGCAG
>PRKT01000060.1:951137-994865 GCA_003671525.1 Saccostrea glomerata | reverse complement strand
TCAAGCTCAAAAGACCATTAAACAATACAAAATAGAAGCAGAGCAAACACGGACCTCCAAAACATCAGAGGTGGGATCAGATATCATGGAACATGAAATAAAATAGGGAAAACTGGCATGGAAAATCTAAAGTTGTTATCTCGTTGGTCATACAATTTGATTATTAAGTAGCCTTTATTGTCTATAGTCAGTGAATCATCCAAAGGTGAAACACATGTAGCAAACTCTGTGGTGTCTTTAATTTCAAGTTCACTAGGGTAAATGGACACATGGATGAAAATAACCATTGTTAATTGATAAAAAATCGTCAATATACTTATATCTGAATGTCGAATTGAAGGTCATAACAGTATTTTATTCTTCTCACGAAGAAGTTTTTTTATAAAGTCTGTTTCATAGGGATATAAAAAAGGATACCACATTTCATATTTTACTCATCAGAATTCCAAGGTTTTGTTGGAAAACTTGGGCTCAGAAGACAAGATAATATCACCCCTACTAATGTTATTGTGATTTAAATTCAAGACACGTGGTTTAGGTTTACCTATTCAAAGATTATAGGGTAGAACCGGTTTTATCAATAAAATTGGCAGTAAACAGGAAATTGCTATAGTCTGTTTCTTCTGAAAACATGTCCCGTGAAAAATGTGTTTCCACACCTTTCTGAAAGACTTTCATGATTTTCAACAAAAATGGTTTGCTTAAGGGGCGGGGAAGGGGGGGGGTAAATAACAATTTAAACATTTTATCGTAGTTTACCTAAAAAAAATTACAGCTCACTAGCGACCGATACGCTGGTAAAAAAATGTGTAATATCAGCTACACTGACAAACTTTGTTTGCCTAATATGGCTATTGCTATTAATGCGCACAGAGGATCTTACCACGAGCAACTGACCAATTGCTGCTTGAATACTTTTAGGCAAATAATTTCGAACTCGTGGACCAGGTCAATCTATGATCATGTCAATGGAGTGCAAAATAAAATAGAGGTATTATGAACAAAACGCAAACATTAAAAACTATGAAAAATATCATGGGCGTTTTTAATTTGTTGTCAACTAGAGAAAAATATGTTTAATAAAATGTATACGTAGTTAGTGTCAAGTTCAGAACACCAACACTTCAAGGGTAATTTCAGGAAAACGAGCAGTTTCTCGTATGCATTTAATTTACCCTATCTCGTTAAAGTCTCGCTAACTCTCACCAGAGCCACTGTCAGAGCTACTCTGAACTCATTGGGTTTTATAATTTGCAGAACACCGAAAAATAAAAGGTTCCGAACACATAAGTAGGGGTGAATGTCAGTTAGGAACTCCAGAGACATGTTACGTTGAAATTCATACTTCATAAAAATAATATTTCAAAAATGTATTACTCAAGATGATGTGAATTTGTTCCAAGAACAGATCTGATAGCTAAACCATAAAGAGACAAAAATTATCCTTATTGAAGTGTGAGTTGTGTGATACAAATCTTTGTATATCTATTTCTAAAATAAACGACAACTTCTGTCCTCCATAATTTGAATGCTACCATACCTTCTCTTTTTTATTCTTTTTTCATTGTATGTTTATTGTTATACTCTGCACATATGTTATGCCTCTCATTTAAGCTATTGTATCATAATTATACTTATTATTTTTCTTATAATTATGACGACTAATTTATATATTGAACCTCATGTACCACTGATGTTGGTGTGAGTGAAATAAATGAGCTTGAACTTGAACTTGATTAGTTGTAATTTATTTTCGCAATACTAGCAATTCTTGGTGGCATGTGGAAGAATTTTTTTTTAAAAGTATGTTTCTCACATTTACTTTATATCAATGCACTTGATCTAATTGTTTTTTATGTATTTTTTGAAATATTAAATATTTTTTGTAAAAGATTAATTTTGTAGCGTGTAATTTGAGCTTGTAAGCTGAGTATCCAGGACAATCTAGAATAAACATGTATACAGTAAGGCGTAATTTATAAATTTTGTTACAATCTGAAGCATGTTAACCTCCTATGACTATTAGAATGTATTGTTTAGAATTAATTACAAATTTTTTTGTTTTTGTTTAAAAGAAATATTGTCATAAAAATTCCTAGCAGGCAAAGAGGCCTCCGATAATTAATTTAACATTAATTAAACTAATTACACCGTATGATTTGACATTCCCATTTTGCCACCTTTTTGACCCTATTCTACGATATAAGAAAATGCGGGAAATTCCCCAAAATTTTTAACTATTATGTTAAATAAAGAATATTATCTGTAGAGACCTTCTCGGACGACTACCGCAAAGTGACATATTAATTAAACAATTAATACTCTCTAATCAATACTTCTTTGTCTTAATTAACCCTTTCATCTTTATTATATTAATAGATTACTATATTTAGGTAAAAACAATAAAAATGACACGCATCTCGTTTCCAACAAACAATGAAAAGTTTAAAATTAATTATTAAGCAACAAAATATAAATTTAAATTAGTTTTTAAAAAAACCAGCGAAATATTACGGAGAAATAAAGATTTAACCTGTCTAACAACAAAAAGTATTTCAAAGACAAATATGGTGAAAGTGTTTGTTTATTTACAATTCAAATAAAAAAAAATTATAAAAATATCTATCACAGTGAAAAGGGAAGCATGATAAACACATGCAGATTCATACGATATCAGTTAATGGTGTAATGAAAAGTCTCGGTTCTACGTGGATTTCGTGATCTGAATAAATAGACACAATCTGACACAGAAAACACACTACTTGAAACACAGTTAGCTGTAATTTACAAAAAAAAGTAAATCTGCTAAACACAATACGACATAGATAAGATTTGTTTAACGCAGCTTTTAGCTACCTTAAACTAAGACAACAGCAAACTTTTTTCTTAAAAAAATAAAATAAGATGGGAGACATCTCATTAAATCTATTGTAATTTCTTTTCATGGAGTAGGTGGACACTTGGTATTTGCATTTCTTAAGACGTCTGGAATGACGATTTTATAAACTTCGGTTGGGTTGTCAAACTTTGACGTACCCGATTCTCCCGAATCTACGTTCCAGACGGATCTATGACGCGATCGTCTGCAACAAGTCAACACAACAATAAGTACCAGAAGAATGACTAAAATGAGTACAATAGCACCCAGACACGCGATGCTTTCCACCATCATCTTCTCCACGACTATAAACTCACAATCCAAGTCCTTGTTTTCTATGTTTAACAAGGTTTTCCCGCGTAATCTCTCCGGGTAGTAACAGCGCATGTGTCGGACATATTTGTATCTTTGGTATGTCGGATGAGACCATTTTTTCTCGTCTTTAACCAACGCTATTAACTGTTTTGTTGTGTCGGTACAGGAGCAGTTGATGGGGTTGTTACGAAAGTCTACTAAGAGCTTTTTGGTTTGCACTAACTCTTCTATTTGTTTGGCTTTGATTTCGGTGATATTATTATAGGAGAGATTCACTTTCAGCAAAGGCACATCCCATACGTCAGCTAAGGTATCAAATCTGAACTTTTTGATGTTGTTGTAAGAAGCATCTATTACTTGTAAATTTCGAAGGTAGTAATACCACTTTGTGAATGAATCGGGAATCATTTGTAGGTCTGAATGTGAAACATTGTAAATAGAAAGCTCCGGAAAATACGAGTTTTTGGTAGATGCTATAGGCGCAGTGCTTCTGCCTTCTATGTATTTTAAGCTTCTAAAAATACATTTGTGTTCGACAGACGAAAGTTTTCTATTGAGGGCTTTGAAGGCATGGCTAATTTGTTTTTTCTCTTTGGAAGACAATTTCAGTGCTGAGAAATTTAATTGTACACCTTTCTTTGCATCGTTTATTTTATAAACAGATGCTTGAACGGTTTCGAGCGGTTCATTAAAATCTGACGGTTGCTCCACGTCCAAAACCTCATACGTTGTATTTCTGTTGATGAAGTATTGAATGGTTTTTTCGTTACCACAATCATAGTCTTCGTCAATTGGATTATTGACCAAAGACATCACCTTTGTCAAATCAACCACTACAACGTTACTTCGAAAAACATAATATTCCAATTGATCCGGAGCACTATTTTCCTTTCCATATCCTGAGAAATAATCTTCTAGTCGACAATTCTCCACTGATATCCCGCGCAGGTTTACAGCTTTCATCGGCCAATACAGGGATATTGTGGCAGAATCCTCACAAATAACACTAAAAGTATACTTAACATTTTGCTTAGCCAGATGAATCTTCAGTTCTTCGAAATTCCACTTTCGAGAATATTTCTTACTCACAAAACACTCGATATCAAACTGATGAGAGCGTTTTCTCACTGGGGTACAAAACTGATCCCATCCCAAGGGAAGAATTTGTGACTCCTCTTTTAGATCTGTTAGTCTGGAAGAATGTAAATTTTTGTCCGCTGTCGACAAAATAGACTGAACAGAAACATATAAAGTAAATAAAATTATTAGTCTGTAAGAACCCGCCCTCACTTGTATATGGTGTTCGAAAATGTTATTAGGCCTCATATTTGCGAAGAAATACAAAGAGACAAACAATAGTGGAATCAGTTTGTATAAATCAGATACTTAATCCTATATATTGGTATAAAGACCACTTTTACAACTGAGAAATTGGGGAATGTCCCGAATAGCTAACTGTGGATCCTGTTTTAACTCTTTGTTTGTCATCGTGGTTTCACTTTCCCTATCAAAAGTCATAATCATCAATCAAATCATATAGCTGTCACGAAATAACACAAAATCTGTGTTATTGTGTAGAGAAACACTATACAATTCATTCATCAAGAAGCGGATACGTAAGGTAGACTCTATTAGAATGACAAATTACGAAACAAGGTGAGATGTCGTACGTAAACTAGCGGTTATAAAGAGATCCCCGCCACGCTTCACTGGTCACGTGAATTATTTTATATATGATGCCAAAGATCAGGAAGGCTAAAATTAATTAATAACTGTGGGAATTGTATACCTGCCACCAAGTAAAAATATTCAAAAACGTACAATTTTTAATTTAAAATAAAGCTTCAGTTTTAAAACTGCGCCAATTTAGCTTTTTTAGTCATTTTCAAATTATGTTGTATGATAATAAGCCCTGCAGGGAAAAGATAAATACAGGACATTCAAGTTTTGTGGTCAGTTATGGAATTTATATCAGGAATTGGGCAGAATAATTTTTCTTGATGTTCCATGATTGGCACAAAATAACAGCAGAAGTAAATTCTACACCTGAACCAGTTCTTTTAAAAAGTGCATAGAAGCACAAAAAAAAGTTAAGATGTAAAGTGTGTTCTTTTGGCAACCCAACTAGGTAACAATCAACTAACAACAACTACACATCATTATTATGATATTTTAAAATAAATTGATTTTCACAGATTTTTGTTTGGGCCAAAATTTGTTCTCCAATAACCTTTTTGGTTGTAGGTAGTGAAAGTTTTAGTGCACTTGTGGTACTTGATACCACCTCTGACGTTAGCCTTACTTCAGTTTTCTAGAGTTACAGTGGTTTTATGAGCAAGGCTCATTATTTGAATTGTATTTTACAGGAAATAAGATTTAATTAATCCTGCAAGTGGCAACGCAACTTATACCAATAGCTCCATTCTGAGAAGAAACTCTAAGAATTTAAACAAACTAATTTAAAAGAAACTCTTAAATTTATGTACCTTTTTATTGATCCTTTGCAAAAATTATTTCGTTAAAACGTTTTCAACAAGCAACTACTCCGAAATAGATATAAAAATATGCCAGAGTTTCTTTTTGACAACATTAACACAGTATTTTTTGTGATCAAGTCTGACAACAATCTGTCGTCATTCCTATGGATACCAATATCCTCTGTTTTAAGCATACCAATATCGTACTCATATGAATCTACTTATGAACAATTTCTAAAACGAGGTAAATTATGGACAAGCAAGTTGATGAAACAAGAATATCAGCAGTCTCGTTTAAAATAATCATTTCGTAATTTCTATGGTCGATACAATGACCTTGTCAGCAAATACAATTTATCATTGAGTCACATTCTGACTGACGTTTTTCATACTAATTGTTAATCCAGTATTTATACACTGAATTGAGGACGGATTTTTCCGTTATTTCCCGATCATGATAAGGAACACACGGCGGGTGTGACCGGTCAGCAAGGGATGCTCACTCCTCCATGGCACCTTAACCCACCTCTGATGTTTTGGATGTCCGTGTTTGCTCTGCTCCTATCTTGTATTGTTTCATGGACTTTGATATTGAATACTGTTATCTCCATATCCTTTATAAAACAGAAATTATTTTTCAAAAATATGTTAGAGGAAAATCCTTGTTTAGCCTTCAACTCCATATTAAGATATATCGACGACGCATTATAAATGTACAATATTTACTTCCATTCATATGCCGACTTGATATATCTCAGTGAACTAGAAAAAATATTCCACGGAGTCGGATACATCTGTTTCATGTTTGGATATTTTACTTGAAAAGGACGTTAATGTAATCTAATACTAAACATTTGTGATAAACGTGATGACTTTTTGGTCTACCATCACCTTCCCTTATACGCAGCAGTATAACCCAAGATGAATCTTATGTCTACAAGTTGAATCGATACGCAGAAGCAGTACGAAAACTTTTCAAAGGAGACAAACTATCGGCACACAAGATGGATCAATCGCTAAAAGTGAATATTTAGTGAGTTCCATGATTAGGAAGCCACTGTGGGTGTGAGCGGTTGACATTTAATGAATACTTCTCCATGGCACCTGATCCCACCTCTGATGTTTTAGAGGTCTGTGTTTGCTCTGCCACTTATTTGCATTGTTTTAATAGATTAAACAACAATGAACGTTCTTTATCACCATATTACATTTGCACAATCAACATGAACTGAGTACTTATATTCTTGTTTTGAAAAGTTCAAGACTTTTTTGTTATTACTTGCATTTCAATATCAACTTATAATCTGCAATTGGATATAAAAAAAAATCTTAATGAACCAATCTTTCTGAACATAAATGTATGGATGATTGTTCCTAAATAATGGATGTTTCTGTGAAAAGATGTTTGGTTCTTCTACAAAGAAGTTTAATTAGATCATTCTCCATTCAAGTACAATGTGTTGTATATGGATATCTAGTTATTCTTCCTTCATAATAAAGGTATCTGATTAAGAATGATTTACTGGTTTGTCTTTCCATATTTTACCTTTCATATGGATATCTGATTTATTGAAACTGTACATGGGTTTGGTCCTGTTCTTATCATGTGGAGATCTTGAAAATTCTTGCGATTTTACTACATATGGATGTTTGAATTATTTTTCTGTAAAGCGAATGCCTGAATCTCTCTCTTTGTACTTTAATAGTTGAAACATTATTTATTATTCCTTTATTTTACTTTACTATGATGAAACATATGAAGATAACGAAAAGTATTCCAGATCAAATGTTCATGAAGTCATACAAAATAGGAGCAGAGCAAACATAGACCCAAACATCATCAGAGGTGGGATCAGGTGCCATGGAGGAGTGAGAATCCCCTGCTGTCCGGTCATGTCACACCCGCCGTTTGCTCTTTGTCATTATCGGGAAATAACATAAAAACTCGTCAACAATTTAAAAGTGTAAAGAATGACCTAATAATAAGTATGAAAAACGTCAGTCAACATTTGACTCAATGATAAATGGTATTTATCATTGTATCGACCATAGAACTTACGAATTGACATTAAACGAGACTGCTGATATTTTTGTTTAATCAACTTGTTTTTTTTATCTATAATTTACCTCGCTTTAGAAATTGTTCATACGAAGACCATGCTCTTTCGCAATGATCCATTCAGTAAAAAAAATCATACAGCCTCCTTTATTGAAAACTCTACATCTTTGCACAAGTATGATACCCTTCACTGGTTTATCCTGTCCTCTTGGTAATAATGGCTTATACCTGCAATAAATGGAAAGCAATTGCTTATCAAACTCAAGTGCTGAAAAGATACTAGTTTAAGTTCATTTTTCCTATGTAAAACGTTTAGCATAATTGTTTTCTCAACAGGACCAATTCAAACTGTTAATAGAGGTCGTGTGTGAATGCTTCGGAGAGAAGTCTTTTAAGTAAACCTTCATCTTTTTCTAGTAAATGAAAAATTTACAATGAGTTGTATTTTCTTATGAATGATGCAGATGTACATGCGTCTGTGGCTACTTATTTGGACGGATTTTTTAATTTTCTGAAATTTAAATTTATTTGACAATGAAATGGAAATGTAAGGAATCACTGTTTAGTTTTTTGGTGTGCAAGGGACATCGATGATAGTTGGAAACGTGGGATAATTTATGCATTACAAGCTTCACCTTTTATGCATTTTATCCTATTTTTTATTCTATTGTTGATGCCCTGGCATACCCAAAAACTAGACAGTGTTTACTTAGATATTTCATACGAAGAATATCAAGAATTACGTGCTACAGACTTTGTGTAATATGCAATGCGCAAATTCTGTATTTTAGATAATGATATCCGCATTTGTTCTCTCCAAATCTATGCAATAATCACGTGTGTGGTCTGCATACAAATAATGTTTTAACTAAGGCGGGTTCCTAAAAAAAGAGGTACTCAGTATCAATAATCATTTTAAAGTTAACGTTTCGCAAATCTTTGATCATATAAAGATATGAAACAAATAAAAGGCAATCTGTCCTTATGTTGAAAGGAGATTTTTTTTTCATATGTATTTTTAGGACATAATTTTCAGAATGTGTTTATTGACTAGATGTTCGCCATTTGCCTGATAAAGACAGGGGGCTGTTGGCGTGACTGGTCAACATGAGATACATACCCCTTCAACTCATCTGATCTCAATTTTTGCGATTCCAATTCTCCATGCTATCTTTACTCTCAATTTGTTTTGATGTTAGATTGAGGCTTAATAATTGTTTGTTATTTTAAAGTTTTCAATTAGGTAAATATGTTCACATCAAAAGACCTTATTATTATTGCCGTTCATGCTGACGTCGTTTGATTTGGATATAAACATAAACAAGATTTTTTGTAAGAACATTTCTAAGGATTTCTATAGAAGGTGATGCACTTGAAATATAAAGCAGATTGATAGAAATGGAAACAATTGTTTTTTCCCGAGTGACGACATTGATAAATCTAGGTTTTGTTGTAAAAATAAATCAAATTATTAAAAAGAATATTAACTTTTCTTTTACGTCATAAATGTCACCTTTAAAACAGTTCCTCCCTTGTTAAACAAATCACAACTGATTCAACTGGGTTTGGAGCATCCACGGACCTTGGTCGAAAGTAAATCATTTCCTCCGAATCTACTGAAAAAAAGATCGCAAATTAGAAGAATTTTAAAAACCACTCCCATTTTTTGGCAATAGTTTTGTCTCCTTTCATTTTATAACTAAATCTTTTGTGATAGAGAGCCTAACCTGATGGTTGGTATAGACATTCAACTTTCTAAATGTGAACTTTTCAATCTATTTATAAAGTATTTATACATGTATACATAAGGCTGAAAGTACCTAGGAAACACTACAATCCGAAATTCTAATCTATGTTCCATTTCATACCCGATCCTTTCCAAAATTATACTTTTAATGTTGTACTCTAAAAGGATAAAATATGTATAACCATTGAATTAAAATTTTTGTCTTGCTAGTGTCTAAGCAGGTAAAAATGATATAAAATAGCAAACATGCATAAATGACTTATAATCAAAAGAAATGATATCCTTGTTTCAACTTCTTTGATTAACGATTGTCTCATTATCAAAATCGCTTGTATATTGAGTATGTTTTTCCGTATCAAATCAGCCGGGAGATTTTTTTTACATACAGGTGATAAAGTTTATTGCTATATAAATACAAGAAGTTGACGATAAAATTGTTGAGGTTATCACGTTCACCAACTTTTTTTTAAATTTAAATTTACCATGAATGTCATTTTCTAATTCCTGAATCAGTATGAAACTTTTTCTATACTAATAGATATGCAAATTGCAGGAAGTGGTTTAGGATTCCTCTAATTGTAATTTTTATTGTCAATAAGTAATTTTAGAAGCGATGAAAATGATTTTCCTGGAATCAAATAAAAAAAATATTTATGTATTGCCCGGAATATTTAATGAAAGGCAGATAATAATACAAATACCAACTTGTCATTTCCCATTAAGTCAGACAAATTAAAATACTCGTTTTGATATTATGTTTATTGCTGTATTTTATTCCTTCCTTTGCTTGCGTCCCATGTCTGTGCCTGAACCTTATTAAACAAAGAAGAGGTAGAAATGTAGTATATATTTATAGCACACAATTCATTCTCATAAAAAACAATGCGAAAAATGTACTATTAACTATTTATAATCATTAAGTAAGTTTTTGTTTGATTTTATGTATAACACTACGAGGGGTTATCAAAAAGTTCGTGGACTGGCGCAATAAAATTAAAACCGCTTTAGGTATATCATTGAATTTTAAAATATTTAGTAAGCATCATCTTTTCAATCCATAGAAAAAGCCACAAATAAATTTTATTTTTTACTGAATTAATAATGTTTTTGTAAGCAACGGTTTGTCAGGCGGCGCAACCTCGAAAACAACGTTTTTTCGCCCTCTGTATAACTGATAAAAACTCCTTTGTTATTAACATTTGACATTTAAAAAAATCCCATTAAATTAGGTTTGTGATCAGACGGTATTAGTCCGTAAAATATGCAATTTTTACATTATTCGGTAAGTTCTATAAAATTTTATCGTACATTTTGTTTGGAGTGTTCAAAATATTAAGGGCTTTAAATGACGCCAAAAGGGGGGAGGGGTTTCTTTTTCCAACATTCTATAAAGTTTTGCGCCTGAAAAAAAACTGTTATAGACCTAGGAAATGTTTAATCTGGCTACAGAGAAATAAAATGCATCCAGAGGACTTGTTTTAATGCCAAAATAGATTCCCAGAGAAAAGGAATGAACAGTGAATGTCGATTTGTACACATGGTGCGAAAAGTCAATCACGTCAAAAAATGACGTTCATTATTTGTGGTAGATATTGAACTTAAAAAGCAAATTATGCTGGCACAATCAATCAAGAATCTCTCCAGATGTATTATCCATATTGATATATTAATATTAATCCATATGCAATATTATATGCATTGAAAGCAGCCTTTCATGACATTGTAAAGGCATACAAACAAGACGGGTTTAAGTTCTTATTCAACTCCAGGAAACTTCATCAAGATAAGTGTTTGAGGTAAATTAATCGGACTTTGAAAAATATGACGTTTTTGGACGTCATAAAATTAAACGACGACAGCGCCGGGTGACCATATACTGTCGTTATTATTTTATTCTAATTTGGCAAATAATGAACGTATCAAGTTAAAAATTTCAACATTTCTTTATTTTTTGTTGTTTTATTTTCCTTATAAATTTTGAAAGCACAGACTACTTAGTATTGATTTTATCGCCTCAGTCCACGAACTTTTTGATAACCCCTCGTATCTTTAAACTTTACTCTCAAGGCAAGTTTGGTGATAGTAAGTGGATAGCAAAAAATGAACCTTTGATTGCAGTGATTTCTGCATGGCTTAAAGGTGTGTCAGAGCTATTTTATTTTACTTTTGAACCTTTGTTGAACTTAATTAATTTGATAATGTTGTTGCTAATGAGAGACCTTTAAGGATTAACAGTATCTTAGTAATTTTTGGAGACTAGGTCTCAAACAAGTTGTCGAAATCCCATAGCTACCAATCACTTTTCGTTATTAGCAGACCTAGTTTTGTATTCAATAAAATATACGGAGATAACGAACATTATCATTAAACAATACAAAATAGGAGCAGAGCAAACACGGACATCCAAAACCTCAGACGTGGGATCAGGCGACATAGCGGAGTTAGCATCCCCTGCCGACTGGTCACACCCGCTGTGTGCTCCTTGTCATGATTGGAAATTAACGGGAAAAGTTTTTCGACAATTCTGTTTGTAGATACATGTGATGGCCTAGCAAAAAATATGAAAAATGTCAGTCAGAGTTTAACTCAATGATAAATTGTATTTGGTGACAATATCATTTTATCGACCTTAGAACTTATGTATTGATGTTTTTAAACGAGACTGCTGATATTCTTGCTTCAGCAACTTGTTTTTCAATAACTTACTTGGTTCTAAAAATTTTACATACACAGAGCATGCTCTTGAAACATAGGGAGATAACGAATCGAATCAACTGAGATATATAAACTCCATATGCATGTGATAAAGGTATATTGCTGCATAAGTAAGGGAAGTTGACGATAGAAAAGTAAAAGCCATCATGTTTATCATAAAAATTTACAAGATTATCATTAACGTCTTTTTCAAGTAAAATATCCAAATATGAAACAGATGTGTCAGACTCTGTGGTATCTATTATATCTAGTTCACTGGGATATATCGTATCGACATTATGAACAGATAACCATTGTTAATTAAAAGATTTTGGACAAATTCTGCTTCATATGAATACAAAAATAGGTTTTCTCATAACTGGGCGTAATTGGTACCCATGGAAATTCCAATACACTGTTGGAACACCTGGTCTCCAAAAACTACATAGAAATTGTTAATCAGAAACTCAAGCATCTTTTTTATGTCGACTTCAGAGTTTTTGTGTGTGCAATCAGAAGGTTTTAAACGAAATGATTTTGCAAATGACTATTGACAAGGTAGGAAATTTATGAGTTCCATTTTTATTGGAAAAAAACAGACTCTATGGTGCGTTATTTCCAGTTCTCTGGGAAATATCGAGACGAAAAGGGGATGGAAATATTTATTCTAAATTGATAAAACATCGTCAATAAATCGTCGATATTTGAACGTTGAATTGAAGGTCAGAGCAAATTCTCTTCTTAAGTAGACGTATTGAATATAAAGAATAAGAATATTTAAGAAAAACTTATAAAGGAGCACAACAAGTACCTTTCATCATTCCAGCATTTTGCTTTTTAAAAACTATATACCTAGTAAATGTTGTCAATAAGGAACAATTTATAAAACGAGTTATTTACAAGCAAGTTTTGAAGCAAGACTGTCTCGATTAAAGTAATCCTTTTGCAATTTCTATGGTCGTAAGAATGTGCTTTTCAGCCAATGCAATCTATCATTTATGCAAAGGCTGACTGAGGTTTTTCATACTAAACGCTGTGCCATAATTTACACACTGAATTGTCGACAGATTCCACCAGCGCGTCCGGAAAATATTCATCAAGAAATATATGGGGACAAGCAAATGGGATTCTCTGGATCTTGTCAGCAAGAACATTTTATGATAGAGTCAAATGCTGACTGATTTTTTTCATAATGAATGTAAGGCCATTATTTATACACTGAATTGACGACGGGTTTTTCCGTTATTTCCTGACAATGACAAATTTCCCGATCATGACAAGGAGATCTTGGGGTGTGTGATCGGTCGGCAGAGGATGCTCACTCTGCCATGGTACCTGATCCCACCTCTGATGTTTTGGAGGTCCGTGTTTGCTCTGCACCTATTTTGTATTGTTTTACGGACTTTTGATTTTGAATACTGTTTGTTATCATCATATGTTTCATGAACAAAGTTTAATTAATTTTTTAATGTTTTTAAAAACGAACTGTAATCAGGCTTAAAAGTCCATTTAATAATAAAAATCGGGAGCAAACATGGATATCTAAAAACATTGGAGGAAACAAGAGACAACCCCATTTGATTGTCTCTAGGAAACATCAAAGGCGGAGTTGTCTTTCCTTCCATGTTTAATACACAATGTTTAATTCAAAAATGTCAAAAATAATTGCAAAACTAGAGGTACTGTGAGCAATGAGCTCACTAAATGATACCCCCGCCTCCCATATGGTTATAATGATGACAAAGTCCATGTTTTGCCGTGGCTGGGAAACACAAAATATGTGTCAGATCAAAAAGTAAAATAGGAGGTGCACAATGGCAATATGTAATAAAGATTCTGTGAAAGTTTTATTAAATTTCACTCAGTCGTTTAAGAGGAGTTGCGGATAAGAGATGGGTACCCTAAAGCGTATTACAGACGGACGGACGGACGTACAGACGGACGGACGGACGGAATTAACGATTACTATATACCCTCCCGCTTTTCAAGCGGGGGGTATAATAATTTACTTTTTACATTTTTATTTTGATGGGTTTTTAAACCATTCCTTATGTATATTTAAAGCAACAATACTGAAGGTAACTACTTACGAGTATGCTTGCTAATAAATCTTTAAAGAACCAAAGTATTTGGTATTTAGCCAAAATAAAAGCCAATGATAGTTTATATTTGCTAACAAGGTCATCAAAAAGACCAAAGAATAAACGAAATGCCGACTTTTATCAAGGCTATGAAATCCCTGTAACAGCAAGTAATCAGCAAGTAGCATGCCTTGCTTTAAACTTGATCGTACTCAGAATAAGCAAATAATTAAGAGACATAATCAACAAAAGCAGGTGATATTGGAATATAACTGCAAATTATTTGCAAAATAAATAAGCGACTTTGGCGAGGGAAAAGCTGAAGTCATTTTGTTTGATATATAATTTAGTTGATAGTTCGCCTTTATTGTCTTTAATCAGTAGAACATCCAAATATGACAGATGTGGCAGACGCTATTGTGTCTTTTATTTAAAGTTCATTGAGATATATCGAGTCGATATGTGAATTGAAGTAACTGTTCTAAATTGTTAAGTCGAATTTAAAATTATTGGAAACAAACAAATTTAAAACACTAATTGAAACATAAAAATGTTGTACACTATAGTTTATAGATGTTGCTTTGAAACAGCGAACTTGGGAAAGCCAGCTGGTTTTGATATTTCCTTAGTAAATTACTTGTACGGAATAGATTGTAATTTTAACGCAATAAATGTAGTCTAAATGTAGTCTCTTTTTTTCGAAAAAAAAAATGTAGACTGTGTTGTAGGAAGGTTTTTTGAATCTCTATTGAGGTACCTTTTTCGAATATAAAGGTTATAAAGAAACATAAAAAAATCAATCAAGTACAACTTTGGCAGCTAATATATCACTTCATTTGAAATAAGCCAAGATGATTTTAAGTTGTCCTTCATTGAACAAGGTGTAACGTCAAACAGACTGAAACGTTTTTGAAGTCATGGTGACGCAGGCAACATATGTAATTAGATATGTAGCTAAATTTTTCTATCCAATCAAATAAGGAGTTCAAAAAACATAAAGGTTTGTACCTCTTTTAATCTTTAATTACTTTCCTTTTTACTCATTTACATTCCTTTCTTGTATCATCCTAGAATTACACCTAGAATTACAGTGAAATATAGTTTTATTATCATTTATTTTGATTCATTTTTTTTAAATATCAAATATTAAAGAACATTATGATAAATGAACATTTCCATTGGGATTCGTCAGTCCTCTTATTTTTGCACTGAAACACTGAAACATACTGAAATACTATTATTTTTGTCAAGTCTCCAGAAATGTCTGCTCTTAACCAAACATCACAAAATTTAAAAACAATGGTAATGTTTTCAATTTTTAAATACAAGTTTCAACTGAAACATAATACGAACAATAGATTAATAAAACAAATTAAGCTCCGTGTCTCTTTTAATCCCCCAGATCTCCATACTGTTTTAAATTATCATTTTATACTGCAATATGGTTGGGTTAGATTCTCCTTGTACCCAGGATAATAAGAATGTAGCAAAGCCCTCTATATAATAATGAAAGTAATTGACCTAAATCAACCATTAGAAAAAAAATCATTGTGCCAAAATATTTTAAATGGTTTATAGCTGACAATACGCAAAAATTAGACATAAATCAGTTTAAATGCTTTTCTAATGGTTTTATGTCATACACTTAACAGTCATTTCAAAATTCACAATATTTACCGGTTTTCCTCATGTAGAATTTTTATAAACAAAAGGGCAAAGAATATGTAATTAACCTTTAGAATTAAGTCTCAGAACACGTTCTATTTATCATCAATCATTTCTTTTGATGTTCTCTATGTTTTATTGTATTTTTGACACAAAATCAGAATTTTCATGCTTTTGATTAGGATGAGAAATCTACCATGCCACCTAAGCGACTCGCCCAATGGAATCATTATGATGTGATCCTTAAATGATACTGTAGTACGTTGATTGTCCGACTGTTGTTTGTGAGTGTATGGTGTCAGTTTCTGTACCTGAACAAGTAAGGGAATATACATAACAAAACCCTCGTGGTTCACAAATTCTGTCATCTCTTCTCATAAGTCTTTTAAGCTGAACACTATCAACTGTAGGCCTACAACTAAAATAGTTCGTTGTCACCACTAATATTTGTCAGTTTATTCAATGAAATCTGCCAGTGCCAGTCCAGTGGTATAATGTCTGAAACAAAAATACGTGACTTAGCGTCCATTCAAAATATTGAATAAATTCATTATTGCAAAGGAATTTTGTACTTTTGTCAAACGATTTTTATATCTTTTTTTTTTATTGATGGCAGTTTTGAATATGTTTAATATCCCTAACAACCAAAATGAATTTGAATTGTCATATCTATATTAGATTCCGAAGCTTCATAAAAAACTTAACTACATGTATCCAGCAAATGTTCAAAAAAGCCTCTTTCTTTGCTCCTCACTAAGAGTATTGACGGAGAAACTTCAAGAGCACTGTGCAACAATATATTCAAGAAGTGATGTAAATCAGATGTGGAAACTAAAAAATACCAAGGAACTTTTGGACAATTTGAAATCACAAGATTTACCAAATTCAACAGCTTCAAAACTTACGACTTTTCAACTTTATACATAGCCATTTCCCACGATAGATTAAAGTCCATGTTTTTTGATATCATTGACAGCTGTTTCACCAATAAAAATGGAACTCATTAATTTACCTACTTTGTCAATGGTCATTTACAAAATTATTTTGTTAAAAACATTCTGATTGTATACACAAGTACTCTGAAGTTGACATCAAAAAGATGCTTGAAATTCTGATTGATAATATTTATACGGTTTTCGGAGACCAGGTCTTCCCATAAACTATTAGAAATGCCCATGTGTACCAATTGCGCCCCGTTATAAGCCGACCTTTTTTTGTTTTCATATGAAGCAGAATTTGTCCAAAGTCTTATACATGTTAAAAGAAGAACATTCGCTGGGACCTTCAATTCGAAGTTTCGGTCTATCGACAACGTATTGTCAATTACCAATGGTCATTTCCGTTCTCCTGTCGATTCGATATATCCCGGAGAGCTTGAGATAAAAGGAACCACATAGTCTAACACATCTGTTTCATTTTTGGATATTTTACTTGAAAATGACGTTAGTGGTAATCTAACAACTAAGTTCTATGATATACGTGATGACTTTAACTTTTTTATCGTCAACATCCCTTACTTTTGCAGCAATATACCTTCATCATTTGCATACGGAGTTTATATCTCTCAATTGATTCTATACGCAAGAGCATGCTCTACGTATGTACAATTTCTAAAACGAGGTGTATTATTGACAAACAAGTTGATGAAACAAAAATATCAGCAGTCTCGTTCAAAGTCATCATTTCGCAAGTGCTATGGTCGATACAATGGCATATCAGCAAATGCAATTATCATTTTAAAATCTGATTGACGTTTTCTATGCTTATTGTTAGGCCATTATTTACAGACTGAATTGTCGACAGATTTTTCCGTTATTTCCATCATGACAAGGAGTACACGGCTGGTATGACCGGTCGGCAGGAGATGCTCACTTCTCCATGGCATGCACCTGATCCCACCTCTGATGTTTTGGATGTCCGGGTTTGCTCTGCTCCTATTTTGTATTGTTTTATGGACTTTTGAGCTTGAACACTGTTCGTTATCTCCATATATTTCACTTCACCTTTTTTATTATTCCTATAAAATTGATTGAAGTGGAAAACATAAAAGAGCTGCATGCATTATCATACCAAAATCTCATGAATTATATTTCATACTTTCATACTTTTTTTGAAATGTAAGAATAAAACCCAAACTGAAAAAAATACATGCATTTATGCAGCTATGGTATCAAATCTGTATTACTTTAGGGAGATTGTTGAGCGTTGCCCTAAGGACAAACATGTATAACCCGCCATTCATTGACACTCGCTGCTATCTAATCAATGGTCCATTGATCGGACGAGACTGAACAACATTTATGTGAACTCAATAATAAACCTCGACCGAAAAAACTTTCCTTATGAGACCGGGTTTTTATTGTACTGGGTTTTGAAGGAATACCAATGAATTGGGGAAAGGAAGAGATATTATGCCCAAAGACATGTAATGATAAGAACTGTAATCATGCTTAAAAATGTTGAGCAAAGGAAACACAAACCTCTGAAATATCAGGGATGGGATCTGGTGGCATGAATTATAATCAACACCCTGTATTCATACTTTTTGCGCTCATGAACTGGGAAAACAGAGTTATATGTTAACAATTGAGAATGATTTTTTTTAGAATGATCAAATATTTGATTTCAAATTCAATACTCAAAAATACAAGAGAGTCTGACACATCAGATCTGTTTAAGGTCTGGATTTTTTTCTAGAACAAAAAAAACGGTTTCGGATAGCGAACAAAACACTATAATTTGATGAATTAAGTTTTATTTTTATATCTTCAACTTCCATTATTATGTACTGAGGTAGCAATTACCCTTTTCATTTGCAATAGTCTTTATGTCTCCCCATTATTTTTTTTTTGATGGATATCATGCTCTGCGAACAATTTCTAATAGGAGTTAAACTATTGAAATACAAATTGATGAAACCAGGTTTTGTGCAGTTTCGTTTCAAGTCATCATTTTTGCAAATTTAATGGTCGATACAATGCCCCCTTTTTTTTAACAAATACAATTTATCATTCATACAAATCCTGACTGGTGTTTTTCATACCCATTGACTACCTTTTTACCCATCATGACAAGGACCACAAAATAGGTGTGACTGGTCGGGATGCTTAGTCCTCCACTTCACCTGATCCCACCTCTGATGTTTTTTTATTTATGTCTGTGTTTGCTCTGCTCCTGATTTGTATTGTTTTCGTTTGTTATCTTCATATTTCAGACTAAAAATTTGTTTCGCAAAAAATGTTTGTCATTGTCTTTCTTATGATAAAGCACAGCTGAGAAGTGAGTTAACAGTTGTCTTTTTCTTTACATACTGTGAAAATATACAGAGATAACCTTGTTTTGATTTTAACTGGATAATAATTCTTTTGAAAAATCTGCTTTTCAATTCTTATTTATGAAACAATATGCAAACGTGGATTGTGCTTTTATTTAAAAAAGACAAATAAGTGGAATTATACCGCACCACAGAGAACTACTTATTTTGTCTATAATGTAGAAAAGACATAAAACTCTTTCACAAATTAAAAAGAAACCCCTTACAAATATTTTTTATATAAATGAACGCTGCAAAATGTTTATTTTTATCAACATCTTCTGAAATCAGTAATTAAACTTTAAACTTTTCATTGTAAATTATCGTGGTCCAGGAAAAGTAATAACAAATGATTAATTACTTGTTAATTAAACGTTAAATCATTATCATATCATCATGAAATATATACTGGTATATTAGTTGAATAATTGCAGAATTTAAACATTTTTATGATTAGGTTCCACTCAAGTCAATTTTTTAAAATGTTAATCTTCCTCGACAAATGAAGTTTGATCCTTATTTCGATAATAATATTCTTAAACAGCTTGAAACAAGCACTTCATAATTCTAGGGAGTTCACGCTGTGTCCTTACATCTAATTCCATAGGATTGTGTTTTCAAATTCTGTAAAATTTCAGTAAAAATTCCTAAACTCAATAACTTTCTCAGAATTCCCCGTCATAAATTTTCAAGGAAAAGAAAACCTGTACAAGTACGAACAACATAAAAGCTTCTTCGATGTTAGGCATGTCACATTAATTAAATACTAGTAGTTTGTATCCATTAAAGTGAATTCTCACGGCGCCGTGTTTTGTCTAAGCTTGAGCAATATATTGTTTTGTAATAATTTGATATGTTTTGGTGACGGGGTCCTTTTTATTACCACGTTGATGATTCAGTGATCTTTCCAGCGGAATTTATTTTATGGAATAAATTTAACAATGTGACTTCTTTATTTCATAATATTAAATCAGTTATAAATGACAAAATAAATGAACTTTTCCTTCCCTTTGTTTTCCTATTCACACTTCTCTCTAGTTACCCCTAGCCCTAACCCTAACCCGTACTTATAAACACTATTACAAAACGTGTACATTGCAGTACAAGTTTACTATTTGTAAATTACAAATATGCAGATGCTTTCAATGTAGAATTGTGTCAAAAATGTCGAATTATTATGCAAAATTTTCGAGACAATATATTGATCAGTAGTGATAAAAATTTTACATACTCTTACAAAGGTGGCTTTAAATTAAACTTTTAACATTGTACATGTAGCCTCATTTACCTTTTTTCTCAGAAAAAATTTTCAAGGAATATCAAAGAGTAAGGTATCTGACCGTAATACACAATTAAACTTTGTGACATTTCTTGTGGCATGATAAATAATTTTGCCTTTGTTGAAACAAGAATATCCTGGTAAACGAAAGGACAATATCCTTTTTTACAGGTGTGTTTTACAATCCACTAAACATGCTAAATTACTTTCTAACCTAAGACTGAGGTATCTTGTGAATAAAGCAAATCCATATGAGCTCATAAAAAACCAAATATTGTATATCATTATGTATGGTCAAGCGAATTCTAATATTGCAAGACATGTTCTCTTTAAAAATATTACACATAAAAACAAGTGAACAATTTTACAGCATTAAAAAATATTAAGAGAATGTTACACTACAAAATATAAAAACTTATATTAATACACTTTTAAATTCTAGTGTACAAACACGTAAATGCCATTTTTCAAATAACTTAAAATGAGTTTCTATTTCAAGTTAAAAACGAATACTCTTATTTTTTCGATACAACTGGCAAGATATCAAGGTGAGTAACGTAACATACAATTCCTCGACAAAAGATCATAAAATATTGTTTTTCTCATTTTTGACACTTACAATGTCTTTTTCATTGATTAAATCAGGAAAAATGTTATCTCGATCTATCATAGAAATCGGACTCGAGTTTCCATCACTTCCGGCCTCCGTAATGTCCGTCTCACAAGAAGTTTGATTAGAATAAGCTGCACTTCGACACCGACTGTCAATAAGCATGGCTTTTTGGCCTTTATAGGACAAGGCGTACACCAATCTATCGATAAATATTTTATCGTCCTTTCGGATGTATGTAAATGTCTTAAGACATCGTTTTAAATCATTCGGAAGGTCATTGGTAGGAATATCTTCCATCATGATTACCAACAAATGCCGTTTTCTCTCATAAATGCTTTGCTGAAATGCCTCATGAAATTCGTACATACAGTAGTGGCTGTTGAGAAAATGTTTGGAGAGAACGATGACTGTATGGCGACTTGCTTCCACACAGTCTATGACATTGTCAAAAATGGTTTTCCCTGGCATAAAATCTTTGTGATGTAAACAAAACTTGAAATTTTTAAGAGAGTTGTTGGAAGCAGTATTTTCAAACACACTGGTGACCCACTCCTGGTCATGGTTGCTATAGGAGACAAAAGCGTCAAATTTCTTATTTTCGAATGTTTCGATAGGTTGACAGGGTAAAATGATGTTAAAGCGTGTATATGTTAATATTCTAATCTCCCTTCTGAATTTAAGGAGAATTATGATAACAATGATGAGTGCCACTGATAAGAGGCTGAGGAAAACCACTGCTTCTACGGCTATCCTTTCTACCAGCTCATGCTTGCAGTTTAAATCTTCTATGTTAAGATCAGAGAGTCTTTTTCCATTAATGTCGTCAGGATACATGCATTCTAAATCCATCATGAATCTGTATCTCTGATATTTTGGCTGTATCCATTTTGATCGATCGTTAACGTAAGTAATAAGTTGTCTCGTTTCTTCAGTACAGGAACAATTTAATGGATTGTGACTAAAATCAATGAACAACTTTTTCATGTCCACAAGTTCCTCTAGCTTGTCGATCTTAAATTCAGAAATGTTATTGTAGGAAACATTCAGTGTTAACATGGGAATATCCCACACATCAGCCGTGGGATCAAACTCCAGCTCTGTGAAGAGATTGTTTGATAGGTCCATCACCTCCAATTTTTGGAAATAACGATACCATTTTCTATGAGCCTCTGCCAGGTTAGGAAGCCGAGTGTTCGATAAGTTAAAGAACCTGAGCGAAGGAAACATTGCGTTCTCTGTGGATAATTCTGTGTGAAATTTCGATGTTTGAGTATTGATACTGAGGTCTGCATATTCGAGTTTGTTGAATATACATTTGTGTTTGATATGACGAGACTTGGGCAGCATTTCTGATCCTGTGTTTAGTACTTCATCGGACATGTTAGCTAAGTCATTGTTGAACATAGTAGACAAATAAAGTTCCATAGACTTGTCGAAGGCATAAGTGATGTTCCTAAACACATATCTTTTTAATGTGTCTTCATGTCCACAGTCGTAGTCTTTGTTAAGTTCAGAAATGTTTATAGCGATATTTAACATGTCCATTATATCAATGATTATAACACTATCAACGATATCCAACACTTCGAGTTCATCCGGAATATTTGAAGGAGATGCCTGAGTATATTCCCGTAGATAGTGGTCCAGGTCGCAAGACTCTACCTGAAGTTGTAAAATATTTCTTGCTTTTAATGGCCAAGGTACAGAAATGTTTGACCCAGCTTCACATTTTATTTCAAACTTATATTTCACTGTTTTGTTGTTTACGTGTTCCTTTAATTCAGTAAAGCTCCATTTTCCAGAAAACTGTTTTTTAACATGACAAAAGAAAACTTTAATTTTCTCATCACTTTCTTGCTTCAGCGTACAAAATTTATCCCACCCATATGGTAAATATCCGCCATTATCCTCTGTTTTATTTGACACTAAGAATTTTGTATCTGTTGGTAAAGGTGTAGATGTAACATTCACTAACATATAAACTGCCAAAACAATAAAATAACACGTCAGGCTCCAGGACAGCGCCATCTTGTTTCTCTAGTGTTTACGGCTCCACTTTGACGTCGAACTACTCGATAGGTCAGAAAGTGCCCTCACTTTAGCGAAAACATCAACATAACGGCGGAACATAGATATATTCTTTATAAAATCATTGTGTTCCAGAAAACAAATCCTTAGCGAACAAAAACAAATTTACTAAAATCCATGGTGTATGTCTGATAGACGAAGTCCGCGGCTCTACATAATGTCACGAAACACACGATCTAAGGCGGGCACCACGTTATGTTTTCCGATACGCTTTGTTGATATATACCGACTGCCTGCGGCAATGCGATCTATCAAAATTAATTTGGCTGTTAAGATCTAATTAACGCATGCTTCCTGAGAAAATGTGAAGAGCGATTTTGTTCTTTTTAGCAAAATATTCTCAAAGTTATAACCAATGTTAATAGATGTAAACTTACAATTTAATGTTATGTAGCACAACACTGCATATTAGATCTACATCCACTGGCAAGCACGCCCACTTTATTACACATGTGCATGTTACGCTTTACAGCCAGTGGCCAGAGTTGTAGAGTTATGCTGTTGGTTATGGTGTTATAAGAATGTCTGAATAATTTCATGTCTTTCATTTCAGAGAAACTTTTTTATACATGAATTCGAGTCTTTTTTCAGATTTTTCTGAGTGAGCATCATTTTAACATTTTATTCCACCCTTCCAATTCCTAGACATTTATTTAAGGAATGACTCTAATTCTTGGCCAAATTATCGAGTATAATATGGTTTGGGTCAGTTTACGCTTTATAATCCGCGAAGCGGATTATAAAAAAGCGTAAACTGACCCAAACCATATTATACTCGATAATTTGGCCAAGAATTAGAGTCATTCCTTATAATTTAATTTTAAAATAATTAAACAACTGGGGGTGTAAAATTGTGTTGTTTTTATGAGTTCAAATTTACCGCGCAATAATACAACCGTAGTAACGGAAGTGATGGGAAGCGAGGGGAGGTAAAAACTGATACATAGATCTAGCAGCCATGATGCTTGTTACACGAGGTAAGATCGAGCTACTGTTTGAAGTTAAAGGTACATTCATTAAATCTGGAATTTTCCATGAATCCCAAGGACTGGAAATGAGGGGATTGATGGATACAGACGATTCAGCTGGTTGTCAAGGGGGTGTGTCCCCATACCAAACCAGATTATACAAAATGTTATGCGTTCCTTTTTTGAAATCAACCAATGAGAGGCAAGAATACAAACAAAATTAAATTATTGCAAAATGAGCCTAAATGGGCACTTATTCTTAATTAACTCACATTTCAATGTTCAGTAACATTGCATTGTAGTGAATTTCTGCTAAAATTGCTGCAGTTTTCTTAAACACCCAATTTTATGTTAACGCCCCCAAAATCTACCAGATTCAAGATCAATAATTTACCGCTTGTCAATCATAAAAAAAATAGCTTCTAATTTGATTGACAGGTCAGCTACCTGTGCTTCCTTATTGTTTTGAAAACAATTATACCTGGTCACGCGTCAAATCTTTCATGTACCCGCATAATACACGCGGGTTAGAAAACTCCAATATGTTTGATTTTTTTTTCAAAAATAATGGAAAGTAGATTATTAAAACATTGACATTTTAAAATATTTCTTTTCTATCTTCACTGCTGTTTGTTACTTCTAAGTGTTATATCGTCCACGTTATCTGTAGAAAAAAGACCGCGTCCACAGAAATCGGCTCTATTTGCCGTAATTGGAAGTCCGACGATTTAAAAGATATAAGAAAAATATTCAGCACTAATAAACGACATAGCATGTTGTTTTATTTTGTACTATGGATACAATCCACACTACGTTGTACAAAAATTGATATCAGAATTAATGCTCGAATTTCCTCTAGCGTCTGTATTTATACGTAATGACAATGTGAAGATAATTAATAGTGATCGTTTCTGAAAAGAAATCTTTCTAACAATAAAATTTTGTTAACACACGAAGAATAAAAAATATGGAATATTTTGGACAACATTGTTGGCCAGGAAAAATCACATTCCGATCGCGGTAAATGCATGTTCACATGCACGACGGGTAGGTGGATAAATATTTTTATTTACTAGTATTTCAATATTCATACTTTTTTAATCAAGTGATTTCTTTAATTCAAGATTAAAAAAGATAAATATTATTGATTGTAGTTTTTACTCGTGATTTTTTCTTTTATGTAAGGAAAATATTTTCTAAAACGATATACATGTATCTTATTTTTTTCCCTTCAAAATATTACCATGATTACGATGAATGCGTTAAGTTAACAAATAAATTTCATGTCAAAATAATTATTTTACGTAGTTTCACTCAAAACCAGACACAAAACACGTATAACGATGACCCTAATTACCAAACACAGACTTCCTGTGTAATGCTACGTATACACAGATTTTTGACATCTTCAGTATTGGGGGTCTCCAGGTAAACTAGAGGTACTGTGAGCAATGAGCTCACTAAATGATACCCCCCGCCTCCCATATGAATATAATGGCAGTGTCCATGTTTTGCTCTGGAAAATCAAAAATATATGTCAGATCAAAAAGTAAAATAGGAGGTGCACAATGGCAATATGTAATTAAGAATCTGTGAAAGTTTCATTAAATTTCCTTTAGTGGTATGAGAGGAGTTGCGAATAAGAGATGGGTACCCCAAAGCGTAACAGACGGACGGACGGACGGACGGAAATACCGATTACTATATACCCTCCCACTTTTCAAGCGGGGGTATAATAACATCACTGTTACTTCGACCACGCACCCTTCTCAGGTAACCGTACGGTGAAAAAATTGGTTCTTTAATGAATTCATGAAATGTTGATTTTTAAAAATTAATATTCCTTGTGCTGGTTCCTTGATCCCGTATAGTTAAATAGGTTATAACACAAAGTCTATAATAGTACTGTTTTATGTCTAAATTAATTTATTTGTCCAAACCTCTAAAACGCTTTGGGGTACCCATCTCTTATCCGCAACTCCTCTCATACCACTGAAGGAAATTTAATCAAACTTTCACAGATTCTTAATTACATATTGTCATTGTGCACCTCTTATTATACCCCGCGCTTGAAAAGCGGGAGGGTATATAGTAATCGGTATTTCCGTCCGTCTGTACGTCTGTCCGTCCGTCTGTCCGTCCGTCCGTCCGTCCGTCTGTTACGCTTTAGGGTACCTATCTCTTATCCGCAACTCCTCTTATACCACTCAGTGAAATTTAATGAAACTTTCACAGAATCTTTATTACATATTGCCATTGTGCACCTCCTATTTTACTTTTTGATCTGACACATATTTTGGGTTTACCGGCCATGGCAAATCATGGACTTTGTCATCAGTTATAACCATATGGGAAGCGGGGGGTATCATTTAGTGAGCTCATTGCTCACAGTACCTCTAGTTTATTTCAAGGCTTAAAGGTAAAGAAAATGTGCATTATAATTTTTTTGAAAGTTCTGTATATAAACCAAAGCAATGTTATCGGAATATAAAACATTCTTCATTGATATTTTCTCTTCTCCTTAAAAAATCTGCTATCGCCATTATATTCCATGAACAATTCCTAAGCATTTTCGCAAGCCAGGTATTCAATTTTTATACCCCCCGCTTGAAAAGCGGGAGGGTATATAGTAATCGGTAATTCCGTCCGTCTGTACGTCCGTCCGTCCGTCTGTCCGTCCGTCCTTCCGTCTGTCCGTCCGTCCGTCTGTTACGCTTTTGGGTACCCATCTCTTATCCGCAACTCCTCTCATACCACTGAATGGAATTTGATGAAACTTTCACAGAATCTTTATTACATATTGCCATTGTGCACCTCCTATTTTACTTTTTGATCCGACACATATTTTGGGTTTTCCGGCCACAGCAAAACATGGACTTTGCCATTATAACTATATGGAGGCGGGGGGTATCATTTAGTGAGCTCATCGCTCACAATACCTCTAGTTATAAATAAATATAGAAGTATCATTGCGCGGCACTACTTTTAATGTACATTTGTATATGTATCTATAATTAGTTTTTTATACCCCCGCTTGAAAAGCGGGAGGGTATATAGTAATCGTTAATTCCGTCCGTCTGTACGTCTGTCCGTCCGTCCGTCTGTTACGCTTTGGGGTACCCATCTCTTATCCGCAACTCCTCTTATACCACTGAATGAAATTTGATGCAACTTTCACAGAATCTTTATTACATATTGCCATTGTGCACCTCCTATTTTACTTTTTGATCGGACACATATTTTGGGTTTCCCGGCCACAGGAAAACATGGACTTTTTCACCAGTTATAACCATATGGGAGGCGGGGGGTATCATTTAGTGAGCTCATCGCTCACAGTACCTCTAGTTTATTCTTGTTATAAACGCTTATTTAAAAAAAAAAATTAAAATTATATGCGATATTAGGGCCTTTATGAGTTTATATCTCCTGGTATTTCGATATTTTCTTTAATTCAATCATTTAGTTAAAATATTTATACTTTTACATTAAAATGAAAATAATTACATACCTGAATTCAGCCAATCGGATAGCGCATGCTGTTCTGTGATCTATATCTTTTACCGACAAAAAATGATGCAAACATCCGGGGCTTTGGTACTCTCATTCCATAATAGAAATAGAGATAAGAAACCTCAAGGTGAAGCAATTGATGAGAAGAGAGATGGAGTGATGGTATGATAAAATGCGGTACCCAAAAATACAAAGTGGCAAAAGTTAATATGTAAAAAGTTGTTTCTTAATTGTTTCATGACCTGCAACATGGCACTAAGCAGTCTTCATTGGTTTCAAGACTCTAGCTTGAAAGGCCACATTATAATGCCGTATTATGCCAAGGGTTAATGAGGAGCAAAGAGGACCGAAAACCATTTTCCCTACGAAAAAAAGAACTTTCTATTGCATCATAAATAATCTTAGTAAGATCAAAAATCAAAAATATTTGTACATGTGTCTATATAAATATGAAATATTTTAACTTTCGATTCAAAATTACTAATTTAACCAGGTTTGTAGCATTTATATTATGAATTCCATTCCATATAATCTAAATCAAATTTCTGACCTAGCCCTATATAAATGACTGGATTCAAATTAGGAATACAAATCTATGTCACCAGCGTCAAATTACTCAAATTTAATGCCACTCCAGTCATGGATTTCATGAATTTATGACCAAAACACAATTTAAATCTTACCAAGTTACTTTGAAATAAGACAAATAAGAGTCTTATTGTCAAAATACACATCTAAATTATCAGTTGGTCAAATATATAACAATTTCAGATAACCGTCCAAAATTCTAGTGTTTGACAGATTTATATTGCCAAGTGACTTTGACCTGTAAGATAAGATATTAAATCAAGGTCATCACACATTAAAAATCAACATTAGTACTCAAGTTTGCAGCTTTCTCATTCAAGGGTGACAGTTTTGATTTGGGCACCCTTGTGTCGTTGGCGGACAAAAAGACAGACAGCTTTCCATCAAATAATGACAAGACATAACACTGCATGCACAGGTCATTCCAAGATTCAAATCGCACTTAAACATATTCTAGGTCATAAAGAAAGCAGCCTGTTTTTTTCTGATTCACACTTAACTTCAGACGACACGTTCCTCAAAAATATATTTTTTTTCTTAAGAATCTGTCATTGAAGTTTAGATACTTGAACAAGTTTCCTCACCAAAAATTAAGGTGCCTTACCAGGCATTTTGACATTTCTTATATAACCCTTATAGGTTATCTTCGGAATGGCCTATATCGCCATATTTAGTGTACTTATATTTAAAAACATTTTGGAAACAATGTAGAAATCATATGAATATGACAAATATGAATACGTTTTTATATAATACCAAGAAATACAAAACATATATTTGAGGAACGCGTCGACTGACCTTAATAAATACTTAAAGATGGGTACCACATTTGTCAAATGTACTTTAAGTATCTCCTCCTTAGACAATTCAGAGCAACTTGCACTTTAAATCATTAACATCTTTCGAACTATTGCACAAAGGCTTCAATAGAAAGAAGGTCACTACACCGCATCTGTCAGAATTCTTTGAGTCATTCATTACGAGTAACGATCGATGCATATTTCATTTAAAATACGAGCTTGTATGAAGCAGTTCTATTATTATTCCAGTTAGCCAGTAAAATAGAGGTATTTCAAAGCCCTTCCCATGAGAATGAAAAGGATGAAGATAAACAACAGTGATCTATCTTAAATAATCTGTAAACAATGCAATTATGTGAGGAGGGCAAAACACAAGGACCCCAGGAACTTCCAGGGGTGGGATCAGGTACCTTGGGGGGAAAAAAGCCATCTTAATTGTCATATAATTTAGTTACATTGTCTTTACATAGTTACATAGTTACATTGTCTTTATTTCCAAGCCCATTTTGATATATCTCGCTGACAAAAGAGTGGCGTGGCGGAAATATTAACTTTGTGCTTTAGAAACCTTTAGTGCCCATCAAAATCTATCTGTTTCTTCCGGAAACTAAAGAGATGAAACATGCATAGATAACGAACAGTATTCGAGTCCAAAAGTTCATAAAAAATAGGAACGGAGCAAGCACGGACCTCCAAAGCATCAGAGGTCTGATTAGGTGCCATAGAGGAGTGAGCATTCCCTGCCGACCTGTCACACCTGCCGTGCGCTCATTTTCAAGATCGGGTTATAACAGAAAAATCCCTGGAAAACCCAGTGTGCAAATAATGCATAAAAAGTTAGTCAGTATTTCACTTAATGATAAATTGTATTTACTGACAAGGTCATTGTATCGACCTTAGAACTTGCGAAATGATGACTTTAAACGAGACTGCAGATATTCTTGTATCATCAACTTGTTTGTCAAAAAACATACCTCATTTTAGAAATTTTTCATACGTAGACATCCGTATCGATGTTTTCAATTAAGAACTCAAGAATTCTTCTAGGATCAATTGTAAGGAATATTTGTTTGGAATCAAATTTCTTTTTAACAAAGTAATTTTGTGGATGACCAATCAAGATATGACATTTTCGAATTCCTTTTTCTAAAGATGTTTTTGCGTATGAAATTATAAGGACATGTTTTAAATTGATGATGGAGAATGATTGAATAAATTGTAGAAAGGTGTAGGTTTTCATATTTTTGTATTCAAAAGAAATTTGGTGATCTGAAATTTTCTTAAAGTTCTTTGGAGTTTTAAGAATGTGAATCTAATCTACACCACTTCTAGAGTAACTCATCATCTTCTTTTTTAAGAATACAATTTCAATGTTCAATTTCCTAGCTTCTTTAGGGTAAGACAAATAAGATAGTATTATTGTCATAATACACATCGATATTATTATAGATGGTCGAATAAATAATATTTTCATACTTTTAGAAATTCTTGTGTTTGAAATATCTATATTTGTGACTTTGGTCTACAAGATATGACATTGATTCAAGGTCATCACACAATAACGTTCAAACTTAGGTTCTCAAGTTCGCAGGTTTCTCAGTCAAGTATGACAGTTCAGATTCGGACAACCTTGTGTCGTAGGCGGACAGACAGAAAGACAGCTATGACATGACAAGACATAACCCTGTACAAGCCATTCCAAGATTTACATCACACTGAATTCTAGGTCATCAAGAGAGGGGCCTGGGTTTTTTTTCGGATTCACACTTAGTAAATACTTACAAGTGGATACCACACTTATCGGATGTACTTTAAGTATGTCCTCCTCAAGCAATTCACAGCAACTTGCACTTTAAATCATTAAATTCTTTTGAACTATTGCACAAAGACAGAAGGTCACTACAATGCATCTGTCAGAATTCTTTGAGTCATTCGTCACGAGTAACGATCGATGCATATTTCATTTAAAATACAAGTTTGTATGAAGCAGTTCTATTATTATTCAAG
Organism: Saccostrea glomerata; assembly: GCA_003671525.1. Lineage (NCBI taxonomy): Eukaryota > Metazoa > Mollusca > Bivalvia > Ostreida > Ostreidae > Saccostrea > Saccostrea glomerata. Next base: position 963,783 of record PRKT01000060.1, on the reverse strand, counting down.
TTAGCCAGTAAAATAGAGGTATTTCAAAGCTCTTCCTATTAGAATGAAAAGGGTGGAGACACTGAACAATGATCGATCTAAGATAATCTGTAAACAATATATATAAGTAAAGAGGGGAAAACACATGGACCCCAGGAACTTCCAGGGGTGGGATCAGATGCCTTGGGGGAATAAGCCATCTTATTTGTTATACAATGTAGTAGTTACATTGTCTTTATTTCTTAGCTTTTTTTGATATATCTCGCTGACAAAAGAGTGGCGTGGCGCTTCCGTTAGAGAGTTTATCGTAACTGTGTGCATTAGAAACCTTTAGTGCCCATCAAAATCTATCTGTTTCTTCCGGAAACTAAAGAGATGAAACCTGTGGAGATAACAAAACAGTATTCGAGCCAAAAAGTCCATTAAAAATAGGAACGGAGCAAACACGGATCTCCAAAACTGTATTCGGTAACAAGGTCATTGTATCGACAATATAGAACTTACAAAATGATCACTATAAACAAGACTGCTGGGACATGTTTGCTTCATTAACTTGTTTGTCAATTACTTACCTCATTTTGGAAATTATTCATACTTAGACATGCTCTTCCGTATCGTTGTTTTCAATTTGGAACTCAAGAATTGCTTTGGGATCAATTTTAATGAACTCTTGTTTTGAATCAAATTGCTTTTTAACAAAGTAATTTTTTGGATTACTAATCAAGATATGACATTTTCGATTTCCCTTTTTTTAAGATGTTGTTGCTTATGAAATGATAAGGACATGTTTTAAATTGATTTTGGAGAATGGTAGAATAAATTGTAGAAAGGTGTAGGTTTTGATGTTTCTTAAATTCAGAAGAAATTTGGTGATCTGAAATTTTCTAAAAGTCCTTTGGAGTTTCAAGAGTAACGTATCTTCTTTTGTAAGGATACAATTTCAAAATTTCAAAATTTAATTTCCTAGCTACTTTAGGATAAGAAAAATAAGATAGTATTAATTATTGTCACAATACATATCTAAATCATTAGATGGTCAAATATATAATAATTTCATTTAATCTTCCAAAATTCATGTGTTTGACAGACTTATATTGCCAAGTGCCTGAATTTGCCAATAAAATATAACATTGATTCAAGGTCCTCAAACAATAACGTTCAAACTTAGGTTCTCAAGTTCGCAGGTTTCTCAGTCAAGTATGACAGTTCAGATTCGGACAACCTTGTGTCGTTGGCGAACAGACAGAAAGACAGCTATGACATGACAAGACATAACCCTGTACAAGCCATTCCAAGATTTACATCACACTGAATTCTAGGTCATCAAGAGAGGGGCCTGGGTTTTTTTTCAGATTCACACTTAGTAAATACTTACAAGTGGATACCACACTTATCGGATGTACTTTAAGTATATCCTCCTCAAGCAATTCACAGCAACTTGCACTTTAAATCATTAAATTCTTTCGAACTATTGCACAAAGGCTTCAATACACAGAAGGTCACTACACCGCATCTGTCAGAATTCTTTGAGTCATTCGTCATGAGTTACGATCGATGCATATTTCATTTAAAATACAAGTTTGTATGAAGCAGTTCTATTATTGTTATTCAAGTTAATCAGTAAAATAAAGGTATTTCAAAGCTCTTCAGACAACGAACAGAACAGAATGAAAAAGATGGAGATGAACAACAATGATCGATCTTAAATAATCTGTAAACAATACAAATATGTGAAGAGGGTAAACACAAAGACCCCAGGAACTTCCAGGGGTGGGATCAGGTGCCTTGGGGGAATCAGCCGTCTTATTTGTTATACAATTTAGTTGTTAGTTGTGTCTTTAATTTCAAGCTAACTTTGATGCATCTTGCTGAGCTAAGATTGGCGTGGCGCTTTCGTTAGAGCGTTTATCGTAACTTTGTGCTTTAGAAACCTTTAGTGCCCATCACAATTTATCTGTTTCTTCTGCACACTAAAGAGATGAAACATATGGAGTTAGCGAACAGTATTTGAGCTCAAAAGTCCATCAAACATTATAAAATATGAGCGAAGCAAACATGGATCTCAAAATCATCAGAGGTGGGATCAGGTGCCATGGAGGAGTAAGCATCCCCTGTCTACCAATCACACCCCCGATGTCCCATTGTCGATATCGAGAAAAAACGGGAAAATCCGTGGAAAAATCAGTGTACAAATAATGACCAAAAAATCAATATGAAAAACATCAGTCAGCATTTGACTTAATGATAAACTTTATTTGCTGACAAAATCATAGTATCGACCACAGAACTTACGAAATGATTACTTTAAACGAGACAGCTGATATTCTTGTTTCATCAACTTTTTTGTCAATAGTTTACCTCGTTTTAGAAATCGTTCATACGTAGAACACGTTCTTTCGTATCGATGTTTTCAATTGGAAACTCAAGAATACTTTTGATATCAACCTTAAAGTACTGTTGTTTGGAAACCAATTGAATTTTAACAAAATGATTTTGTTGATGACCAATCAAAATACTATTATGAAATTTTTGATTTTGAATTTTAAAGAGGCTGTTGCGTATGTTGCTTATGAAATTATAAGGACATGTTTTATATTTATTATGGAGAATAATAAATTGGTTGAATAATTGTAGAAAAGTTCCAGGTTTTGATGTTTTTGACTTTAAGAGAAATTTGGTGTAAAGGTTCTGTAGAGTTTTAAAGAATACACTTCTGAACTACACCACTTTTGAGTAACGTATGTAAGAATTGTCATGCTGTAAATGTTGAATTTATCGGGTGTCAGTAAATTCAAAATTTACAACATATAGGATTTTTAAGAAGGTTAGAAATTCGTAAGACCTAAACGAAGGGTAGATTGAATTAACTTGTGTGTCTGGAATTTTACAATAATTAAACACTGAAATGAAAAAAAGAAACTGTTTAAATGTAAATACAACTGTCAATCAATGAGATCAATTTTCTAATTACAGTGTTTGTAAAATAGCAACAATACAAAACTTGTTAAAATTCCTCTAAGTTTTATGTTTTTAATATTTGAATCACTGTTTTGTTTTTCAAGAAAAAAGGCGGTTGATTACATTAACTAATTTTTACTAAGATGAAAGTGTGTTGTTATCCGATCTGATAGGTATATTTGTAATGAATAGTGTACGGAGATATTGCTCAGTAACATTAAAGTACTTTATAATGCGGATATCACCGCAAGTGGATTGAAATTATTTAGAAATTATTAAGATATATCTTAATAATTTCAAAATAATTTCAATCCACTTGCGTCGATATACACATTAAAAAACTTACCTTGAATATTAATACTGTATCACAGTGAAATGAGTACTTCAAGACACTGATGCATATGTGATACATTACACGAGGGTTTTTGCATTCTATATTTCACTGTGATACATTTTAAATGTTCTATGTAAAATTAAATCTAACATAGAAAGGAAAATTCAAAATATGTCCCAAGATGTTCCCTTTTACAGGGGTCAATCCTTTTCCGATTTTGTTGCAGCCAAATTACTTTACTTTTTGGAGAGAAAAAAGTCATTTCAATAAGAGAGGCAATTACTTAGCATTGAAAAGAATAATTGCATAATAACCTTTTATCTAAGAATAGACAAAAGGAATGTAGAGATGGAGCCTTCTAGTACATAATTATTACTAGATTTAACGGCTCTTAAAATTTAAATTATTATTCCTTTTGAGTTGACGAAAAAGATGTTTCCAATGAGAGATTAAATACAGAAGAATGATGTTCAAATTAAAAATACAGGCCTAAATCATCAAGCATTAACTAAATTGGCGTCGGTTGACGTTTTATTTAGCCCTGCAGCTCAAAAGAATAATGCAGTAATAAAAGACGAAAATATAAGATAAAAGAGATCATATGTTTCATAAAAGTTTGATGTACTTTGACATAGAATCTATTTTTGTTTAGTTTTCTTATTAAACAACCGGTAATTACTGATTGGTATTTAAATAATATTGGGGGAAAGTTTTCTGTTGCATATTGCCAGAAGATACTCAGTACTCTCATGTGTTCAGAAAAATTGTTTTTAAAAGTACTGGTACATATGTAACACAAAGTCCTTTTAATGAACTATTTAGAACAACAGATTATCTATATTTAACTTTCATTTAAAAACAAAAAAATGTAGACTTTAATATTTACACAAAGCTCGATACATCCGAGGTTTATGAGACAGAGAACAAAAAATAAAGTTTTATTTTTTAAGATAATCTGAGTTACCTGTTTTTTTTTAAATTTAAAATTCACATTTCTACTCTTTATATTTAAAAGATCCTAAGAGTTCATCATAAAAAAAACTTATGCAATCATTATGATTGCATCAAGAATTCTTTGTATCTATTAATATTCCAATAACCACAAATCTGCTCCTTTAGTATCTGACCTGTAAAAGGGAATAAAGAAAGAATAAAACTTTTATCGTGGCCTTCAATTTGACACAAAGATAAATTATATGCATCAACGAAGTTTTATCAATTAATATTTATTCATTTTTTGACTCGTTGTATCCTGGTGAACTGAACATAAAAGACAACATAGAATCTGTCACATTTGCTCATACACTTTTTTGCAAGTTTTACTGAATTTAGACCAGAGTAATAACTAAATCATATTAAACGCGATAATAAACACAGTGATTTCAACTTTGCATTTGTTAACTTCATATAAATATTGAGCAATATTTCATATTCATATTGAATATAGTTATTTGGTGTGCATAACCAGGTTTAAAGGGGTATCACCAGTTTTCCTTAAAGTCGGCATTTCGAAAATCTTTTGGCATTTATGATAATAATAATATTGTTTTGCAATTGAGCCTTTCTTTAGGCAAAATATTGCCAATATTTCGCGATTACTTTCATTTCTGTGATATTCTTTGCAATAACTTTATAAGTAGCATCTTTTTTTCAAAACTGAATTCAACAATATATGACGATATTACGTTTTTAAAGTGAGTTTAAAATTACATATGAATATCATGCTTTGTCTCTTTTTGTCCCGCCCAGCACGTGATTTTTTTTAACCGCGCCTATCGATGAACCAGTACATTGATGGGGAAATAAAGTACATTAACTATTTGTAATTTATCTCGAACAAAGACATTGGAAATGTAAATATTTAGATGATGAAAGTACGTCAAATATCTATATGAGTGAAGAAATACAGAGGTTCCAGTAAATTATCTACTTAGCCTCTTTCTTAATTTGCTTCTCACGAAATTTTGACAATTGTGAATGGGAAACTTAATGAACACCGTGAAACAATATTTGAGAATTGCTATGAATAAGAAACTTATATAAAATTTGAAATACCAAAGTTTTACCAAAAATCAATAACATCAAAACGTAAGAATTTTCAACATATGATACAGCCATTCATCACAATAAATTAAAGTCCAGACTTTTTGGTATCCTAGTCAATTTATTCAAAAAAATAATGAACTCGTAAATTCATTTATCTTGTCATTGGTCATTTTAAAATTCATTATGTAAAAACATTCTAACTGTACAAAAAAGGACTCAAGAAGTTGAAGTTTGAAAAGAATTTCTGACAGAAAGGTCTTTTCCTTTAGATTTGGGGGATATGTCTGAATATCTGTGGGTACCAACTGTGTCCCGTTACATGATATAAAGTTTTTTAGATGGTCTTCAAACAAACTGACTGAATACCTATGAGTGCAGTTTGTGCCCCCCTATAAGCAAACCTTTTTGTATTCAAAGGAAGCAGACTTTATTGTTTAAAAAGTCTACATGAAGAAGTCACTTGCTGCGAGATTCAACTAGATATTAAGATACAACGACGACGCATTATAAATTAACAATTGTTCCCTCGATTTATATGTGGACTCAAAATATCTCAGTATAATTGAAATAAAACATATCACAGAGTCTAAAACGTCTGTTTTATACTTGGATAGACCACTATAAAACGATTTTAATGGTACCTTCACAAGATTGATTGATTGTTTTTAACGTCCCTCTCGTGAACTTTTCACTCATATGGAGACGCTTCCACATGACAGTGGAGAGCTGTAAATTTTGTCCTAGATACTCGGCACTCAGGATCAGGGAAGGAAAATTTTCCGTACAAGCACCTATTGCGACATGGGACATCGGTTTAAACAGTCTCATCCGAAGGACTGGTCTCCATGTCCCACAGTGGTATTCGAACCCGCGACGTAAAGATAAAGTCCTTACTTGGAGACTCTAGAGCAGACGTCCTATCCTCTGTACCACGCGGACGACTGTTTTCAATAAAAATTATGATAAACATGATGAATTTAACTTTTCAATCGTCGACTTAGATGTTCGAGTTTTAGCTAATCCTGATTTGTTTTGTTTCAATGACGTAGGTGAATGGGTCTATGAAAAATTTGTTATTGAAAGCATGACATGTATAAAGACAAGACCCTATCAAATCCGCCATTTGCAATGTACTTTCGGTTTCAAATCTTAACATTAATCTTTAAAAAGGAAAAACAACTTTTCAGAGTCTATCAAAGACTAACATGCCCTTCATTGATTAACATATATTGCTTCTGCAATGATGGCTTTCACTGAAAATACGGAATTAATCAGGAAAAATACTTTTTCTCGATAATTTTTTTTAAAGTATTTGTTATCAAGTGATACTTTTTTATCTGTTAATCAATGATATATTCATAAACTTTACATAAGCCACATAGTTTTGGAGCCATTGTAAAAATATATTTTTGTACATGACTTTCGGCAAAACCTTAAATAATTGCATTCAATAATAAAAAAAATTATCTTCAAGAGAAAAAAGCTTTTAAAAAGTATATTGAAAAGGTTTTGGTTGTTTATAATGTACTTTGACATGAAATGACAGATTCATGTAAAAACAAAGTGTATATGCTCGCTGTAGGATGAAACAACAGAACATGTTTACAGTCCCGGGCCCTTTAATTGTTAACCAAATTATGCATGGGCCCGTCACGTCGTAAAACCACAAGATTTGGTAATTGTTTATGATTCATTGTCAGGCTTCTTACCTGGTATTCAGCTTTCTAACTTTATGTTATTTCATAGGAATTTAATATTGAAAAAATCGTCTCTATCGGGATGATAAAAATAATGAATAAAGTGATATTTGTTTTATGTGTATCATAGTTAAAAATGAAAAATAATATCTTGTGGTTTTACGACGTGACGGGCCCATTATCAGTTAGTAAATAAAAACATCTACGAATATCAACTTTATTTAACGGGTATTTTTTCAATATTTTGATTATCTCTAAAAATGTTTGTTTAAGTTAATTAATACCAGTTATCATCTTATATATATATATTAAAGAATACTTAATATTAGTTCTAGTTTAGTTTTACGTGAATTTCAATTAATTTACATTTAGTATTTTTTTTAAATTGCTAATGTATATTTTTTATTTTCTATGAATGAAATTTCAAGAGGTTACCAAAAGTTCCTGGACGGATGCTGGACTGATGATATGAATTGTATTGTTTAGGCTGTGCAGTTAAAATTTCTTGGGAAGAAAAGATTGAGTTGAAAATATTACATGAATTTGATAGTTTTTCATTTAATGTATGGAGAAAGTTAAGTAAAGTTAAATATGGTATTCTTTTTCGGGCTGTCGCCGTTGAGTTTTACAACGCCATTTCTTCTCATCTTCTCATGTTCCCTTTCAGTCTCAATACACGTTTTATTGACAAAAGAAACTCTGATGTTAGCACAGACTTATGAAACCAGTCTCGATTACATGACATAAGCACAACATTGTAAAATCTATACAATATACATTATATTACAATCCTCGTATGACTTATCAGCATTTTTGTCTGCGTTCTACGTTTATACACTTTCTAAAAGGAGGTAAATTATTGACAAACTAGTTAATGAACAGGAATACCAGTAGTTTCGTTTAAAGTCATCATTTCGTAAGTTCTATGATCTATACAATGACTTTGTCAGCAAATACAATTTATCGTTTAGTCAAATGCTGACTGACGTTTTTCACTGTAATAATTAAGCAATTATTATATATATACTGAATTGAAGACGGATTTTTCCGTTATTTCACGATCATGACAAGGAGCACACAGCGGGTGTGATTGGTCGGCAGGGGAAGCTCATTCCTCCATGGCACCTGATCCCATCTCTGGTGTTTTTGAGGTCCATGTTTGCTCTGCTCCTATTTTGTATTGTTTTATGGAACATATACTGTTCGTTATCACCATATGTTTCATTTCAACAGTGTTATGTTTCGACAAAACTAAATTTGGACACCCGAATAGCTAAGTGGTATTAAATGTGTCTCTACTTTTTAAATATTTTATGTTTTGAAAGTAGAAAGGTCGTTAGTTTTTATGTTTTTGAAATTTGTAAAATTTTCTGATTTCGAATATTTCAAAAGTTCCCTTGGAATATTTTAGTATCCACATCTGATTTACACCATTTCTCGAATATATTGTTGAACAGTACTCTTCAATGAAACAAATGGAGTTAACGAACAGTATTGAAGATCAAAAATCCATAAAACTATTCAAAATAGTAGCAGAGCAAATACAAACCTCCAAAACATCATTGGGGGATCTGGTGCCATGAAGCTTTTACACTACTGTTAATATCTTTGTGAAGGGTGAAAAAAGGCTTTGTAGATCATTTATTGGAACCCCTGTTATCTAATAAAACTAGATATTTGTCAAAATATGTCTAAATTAATCAATGGAGATATTAACTTTTTGAAATGTTTATAGATAATAAAATCCACAAAAATGCACAAAGAGCGAAAAAAATTAATTAATCAATCGTACCTTAGATTTGGTATTGATGAGATCAAACCCACAAACGTATATTCATTGTCTATTACGTAAATGAATCAAAAGCAATTAAGGAAACATATTATACTGTTTGTTTTTCTCATTATTAAAATTCCCTTGGGGTACACCAATCTGATAAACGTTCTTATCATATGTTAAAATGTTCTCCTGTTTTTTAGTTTCGTCACACGCCTTATTTTCGTAGGCAGCGTTATATTTTGATCCACTCCGTACACTATCACGTCCTTTATAGGACAGAGAATAAATCAATCTGTCTATAAATATTTTGTCATCTTTTTTAATGAAGGTGAATGTTTTTAAACATGCTTGCAAAACTTTTGGCATTTTATTCTGTGAAATCTCCTCCATTAAAATCACTAACAAATGACGTTTCTTTTCACTTAAACTCTGTCGAAGAGCTTCTTCAAATTCATAAAGGCAGTAACTGCTGTCAAGAAAATGCCGCGACACGATGACAATGGTGTGTCTGCTGCTTTCAATGCTATCTATGATGTTTTCTGTTATGGTTTTACCTGCCATGAAGTCCCTATGATGTAAACAAAATTTAAAATCCTTTAGTCCGTCTAATTTATTGTTTTCAAACACATCACTGACCCAGTCGTGATCCTGATTACTGTAAGAAACAAAAGCATCGAACTTTTTCTCTTCAAACACTTCCTCTGGTTGGCATGGCAACAGTATATGAAATCTCGTATAGGTCAGAATGCGTATTTCCCTTCGAAACACAAGTAATAGGATAATAACCACTAATAGCAATATTGAAAACAAACTTAAGGAAATAACAACTTCTAGAAGAATAGTTTCTGTGAATGTGAGGTCATTTTTACACATTAACATTGATTCAGATATGTCCATTAAAAGAGTTCCTTTTAAAGACTCGGGAAAGAAACATCTAATTTCTCTGATGAAAGAGTATCTAGCGTACTTCTCTAACTTCCATTTCTCTCTTCCTTGAATAAATCTGATGAGCTCCTTCATATCCTCCGTACAAGAACAGTTTAAAGGATTCTGGCTAAAATTCAAGAACAATCGGTGTTCATTAATTATAGTCTCAAGAACTGTAACTTTAAGTTCCTTTATTTCATTGTTTGTTAGATTTACAAGCAGTATCTTATCATCACTTCTTTTCATAGTATCGAGAAAACCGATGAAATTTAACTCTTGTATATTGCAATGAGAAATATCCATGGACTGAAGTGATGGGTAGTTGCTAACCCAGTTCCTCAGCAGATTATCCAGGGGATACTTCTCTCCAAAAGGAGTAAAAGAAAAATTCAAGTTTTCCAGAACTGGATATTTAGATCTCTCTGTTTCCAAGTCAATAAAGAATGAGCCTGGAGAAGAGTTTATACTGTATTCATACTTCCTCAGGTGTTTAAAATCACACACATGTTCCACCCTAAGGACGTCGTTGTACATTTTCGGAACGTCGTTCAACACGGGATCCTTTTCTACATCGTGCTCACCCGTAGTCTCGTTTAACAAATTCTGGAAAAACGTCTCCGTGGAGGCCCCAAAATTATAAGTTAAGTTGCTGATTGTATGTTCAATGAGACTCTCGTCATTTCCACACATGGCATCTTGTGTGATATTTACTATTTCACCAGCCAGGTAAATAAGGTCAAATATACTCACCATAGCAACGACATCTGTCAGACGAAGGTATTGCAGCTCATCAGCAAAGGTTGCCAGCATTTTATTTTCATAGTCACCGTAGAAGTCTTCAAGCAGACAGTTCTGCACTATTATTTCTATGAGATTTATGGCTTTGAAAGGCCATTTCAATGTAATATTAGCCCCATCTTCACATTCGATATCAAATTTATATTTGATTTTCTTCAAAGCAATGTGATCCCTTAATTCGTCATAGTCCCACCGTCCAGAGTGCTTTCTGTCAATTGTACACTTAAAAGACATCGTCTCAGTAGAACTGTTTTCAATTGTCTCCATACAAAACTCGTCCCATCCAGTTGGCAAGGAACCTATTGTCGATTCCGAATTGTTTCTTTCTTTCAAACTCTCTGTCTTGCGTTGTTGAGGAGATGTTGAATTTTCTATACATGCCACAAATTTGATTACGATAACAATTACAAGGGAGAACAATGACACTAAATAATGCATCTTTTTTCAGCAGTTGTAATTGACGTCGCCTCAAGGTAACTTATTAGAATTTTGTAACCCCTTGTTTCGGTAGAAAACTGTTTATCACGTTAAGTGAATTCCAATGAGAAAAAGCAAAAAGAGCCCGGAGTTCATTAATATTCCCTCATAGACATTGACAGTGGTATGTGGATGTACGCCTCTCTAGATTTTCCGAAAGAAGGAAAATGAAAGTTTTATTGGTGCATTAAATTGACCCACGTCAACACGGAATACCAGGTAAGCAGTGCACGAGCCCGAAGGCCTTCATTAACTAAAACAACAACAGTTATTATCAATCAATACCGTGACGAATTTAACCAGTAAAGTACAAATCATTCATCAACAATTCTGGTTTTCCAAAATCTCTTATTTTTTAAAGGATAAGAAAACATATAAATACAACAAAATATAAATTGATAAATAATCCACTAAATACAAACCATGTATAGGACAACACAACAGAATTACCAAATGTGGGACCAGCTGCCAAGGAGGGGTAAGTTTCCTCTGCCGACAGGTCACACTTGCTGTGACCCCCTATACCCTGATCAGATACAAAAAAGTGTAACTTTCAAATCAGTATGAAAACATTGGCCTAACAATTATAAATCGTTTTGATTGATTGTATATTGTTTAACGTCCCTCTCGAGAATTTTTCAATCATGTGAAGACGCCACCACTTGCCGGTGGAGAGCTGCGAATTTTGTCCCATACTCGGCACTCAGGACCATTGAGCAGAGAGGGATCTTTTTCTTGCCAGTACCTACTGAGACACGGGACCTCGGTTTATACGGTCTCATCCGAAGAAACGGTCTCCACGTCCCACATGGGATTCGAACCCCCGACGTAAGGATCAACTCCTTATTTTGCGACTCTAGAACATATGCTCTAACCACTGCGCTATGCGGGATGAATCGTTTGAAATACGTAACTTAATACAAAAGAAGTTTATTATAATGACCATAGAATGTTCATAATGTTGACTTGAAAGAAGAATGTTACAACTCATGTTGCATCAACTTATTTTTCAATATCTCACCTGCATGGGTTTCTGATTAATCGTACTCGCGCACCAAATCAGTTTTTGAAGACTTTAACACTAAAGAAAGATAATACTGTAAATCACTTTTTATTCACGAATAATTTAATTTTATTTGTATTCTCGCCTCTCATTGGTTGATTTCCAAAAAGGAACGCATAACATTTTGTATAATCTGGTTTGGTATGGGGACACACCCCCTTGACGACCAGCTTAATCATCAAATCCATGCAATCCCCTCATTTCCAGTCCTCGGAATCCATGGAAAATTCCAGATTTAATCAATGTACCTTCAACTTTAATCAATTACTCGTTCTTACCTCATGTAAACAAACATCATGGCTGCTAGATCTATGTATCAGTCATTACCTCCCCTCGCTTCAAATCACTTCCGTTACTACGGTTGTATTATTGCGCGGTAAATTTGAACTTATAAAAAGCAACACAATTTTACATCAAAAGTTGTTTAATTATTTTAAAATTAAATTATAAGGAATGACTTTAATTCTTGGCCATATTATCGAGTATAATCTGGTTTGGGTCAGTTTACGCTTTTTTATAATCCGCTTCGCGGATTATAAAGCGTAAACTGACCCAAACCAGATTATACTCGATAATATGGCCAAGAATTA
>PRKT01000060.1:900392-950954 GCA_003671525.1 Saccostrea glomerata | reverse complement strand
GTGTATAAAGAAAATTTGATTGTTAAAAATCCCTCCCAAAATACGATTTTCTAGTGTGGACAATTTTCCTATTTAATAAGTAGTCTTGTAAATTGAAATTTGTTCTACAGAAATTAGTTATTATATCTATGGAAAATGTCCAAAACCTTTATTAAATGTACTTTCAATACATTTTCATTTTCTGATAATGAAACACCTCTCTATCTATACTCAACGTCTATTTCAACCAATTGCTTAATTTCCACTCACTGAATGAGTCTTTATTACCGGCCGCCAGGAGGCGGTCGGTTATATGATATGAAAGTTTGAAGTCGCTGTGCGTTTCTGCAGAGTTAAAACAATTCAAATAAAAATATTTAACATATATATAATAGTATATTAAAAAGAGCGTCTAAATGTTTAACAAGAACGCACAATAAACATAACATTATTTTTTTAAATAAAGAAGAGGTAAATATTTCATCCAATCCTGATTGAGAAACTTATAGTGGAGTGACAATCCTAGAAAAAGATGCTTAGTTTTCGAGTTTAATGGACCGGCATACCCTACGGCTGAAAGTTATATTTTATAAAAGAGACTTCCCTCCTCATACATTTTCGCCCGGTCGTATAGTTTTCTCAAGTCAAGTTTTTTTTAACTTGCGATGAAAGTGAAAAGAGGGGGGCGGGGTATTTAAGTTGTTTATCTTACTTGCTGATAAATTTTCTTTTCAAAAATTAATTATCAATTTTAAAAAATACTAATTTGTTTGTGATAGGATAGATACAGGTATCTAAATTTACAATGCAAAACTAATCAGGAATATTAGTTGTCCCCCCCCCCCCTTTTTTTTTTAAAGAAATCTTATGTTTGTTATAGAAACTGCGTTAATTTCAACAAAATATATTCAGTACAATTATTTCATGCAATATTAATAACGAATGTTTACTTAAGCGTTAGAAAAAATTATAAGACAATGATTTCTGATCAAATAAACCGCACTTTTTTAAAGACATCGTCACACTAAGTCTTGTATTCTACTTGATCTAAAATGTTTATTGTGACTGGAAACGGATTGTAGAATCCCATTATGTCTATGACAGTGACTCCATCGATCAAAATATTGTTAAATATATTAAATTGGCTTCTATCATTAATAAGATAACGCTACTATTCAGTTTGAATGTACATTAATGAGCATTTGAAAGTAATTTTCCTTTTTTTCAATTTAAAAAAAATACGTAAAGGACAAACATGTCACTTTTCCTTCACATGCCTGTTTGAACAAGGTATCTTGCATGATAGGGTGTTGTCCATCACTTTACAGAAGCTATTTCATGTTTCCTTTGGAAATAATTTTAGTGTTTTCTACATCAAAAACATGGACTTTGTCATTATTTAAATTAAGGAATGCATATTTTGTTTACGCATTTCCTCATTTACATGTACATACTGCCAAAAATTGAACTCTGTACCTATAATCCTTTGTGAGCGGGGGGTACCATATTTTGTCAGCTCAGTGCTTACAGTACTTAAAGTTTTCTTTTGAAAAGACGTCGACGTACCAGAAAGGAAGATATGAATCAAACGGAACCGTAAAAGCAATCCACTAAAGTTTTTGCTTGGAAAATTCATGGTTTGTTCTGTCATAAGAAAGCTTTTTCGATATTTTTCCTTTTGAGGAAGAATTGTCAGTTTTGCTTCCAGAATTAATTGTCTAGTATTAATTTTACAAATTGCAATCATTATGGAGATAGAAGAAATAGTACTATATATGCTATCTTTTACCAACCATAGAAACAAGGACTTCTGATGAAATGACAAAGACTACTGAGTATTTAGGCAATCAGCCTTTTTTTCAAAATTCTCAGATATTTCTAGTCAGCAGATGAAAAAAGCCACGCACGACATGAATTAAATGTGAATATTGCCAGGTGATCAACATTTTGCACTATTCCAATTATTATCTACCCACCTGAAGTTTCTTTTTAAGGACCGGCTATTACTTTTACAGTGTAGCTCTTTTACAAAGTTTCTACTATTATAGTTTTCAAAGGAAACATTTTCTTGAAAAGTTAACAATAAAGATATAAATGTACGTGTATATGAAAATTAATGAATAAAAATTACAGCTCTAGCAAACATATTAAGTCATTAATTTAACTCTTCACCCCTTTTCAAAGAATTGCAATTTTAACATCAATACATGTTTAAAATCTTTCAAAACCCCAAAATCTCTAAAATAGAACCTGACTAATTTATGAGTAAACGCTTATTCAAAAGTTCACCAAATTAAACGTAAATTTTCAAATCATAGACAACATTCATTGATAAAAAATCGGCCTTTGTAGACAGAGAAATGAATAGAATTAAAACTTTAAATATTCTGTTGTCTGTCCTTTGGATGAGACCGGGGTACCGAAATTTAGTGTGAGAGCAAGGATGACCTCTTGAAACTTTTTAAAAAGCGTCGAACAATTTCTTTGAAAATAATGAATCAGATGAAAAAGGCGTAATAAAAACATAACATTTTTTAAATAGTGCGAAATTTATGATCATATTTCGGTTTTTATTAAGGGTGGGTGGGTGGGTGGGTTAGGGGTGATGGGTGTTGTTGTTGATTTTATTTTTCTTTACTTTGTGTACTAAATATTACATTATTGTACGTAAAGATTAAGGTACAGTAGCATTGAACCTTTTAAGTTTAAATAAAATACTATAAGACAAACCTTTCATTTTACAGACAGACAAACGGGCATTCTTATTAAATTTTTCGTTCCTTTTCCATGAAATCAATATATTCACTGAATAAGTAAAATTCCTGTACAAATTCACATTATTTTCACTAATTCCTTGAACTTTTCTTTATATGTACAATATTATGGTAAGATTTTATTAATTGATCTTTGATCTCCTTTTATTTTAAATTTTGACCATAGAATTTTCTACGACCGGGCAAAAATTATTGCTTGATAATATATCTGACCAAAAAAGTACAAATCAGCCGTAGGGTAGAGTGGTACATTAAATTTGAATTTTTTATGGTCTTGTCACTCCACTATTAGACATGTTTGAGGTGCGGAGAAAATTAGGACATGTGTTGGGCATAGTCTAAACTAAAAGAAAAGACCGCGTTATGTATATTGCACAATTTTACTTTTTCTATTTAAACAGGATTTGTTGTACGTATTTATTTTAAAATGACGTGTACACGTGTACATATATAAAAATTTTCAAAAATATGGTTAAATGTTAAGTCATCAAAAGACCTAGCAGGCTACAGAATATTACAAGATTTTGCCCTTAACAGACGAGGATAATGCACGTTTTACAATGTGCCAAGAATTTTCCCGCTACAACTCAAAGAAACTGAAAGAGAAGAAATGTAGTGGCGGATCTAGAGGGAGTTTAGTTTTTTCCTCTAAGAGAGAGCAAAGAGCCCCACATATATTGTATTTATTGCGTTTTTATTAAATTAAAACTACACTGCATATCTAGTTGTAGATTACATTAAACTTTAGTTTAAAACTTTTAATAATGTAAATGCCTATTAATTATACAGGCCCACGGTTTGTTGACGCAGAGGACCAGGGGTACTTTGCTTATATATACATGTATTACTGAACATGCATTATATAATTAAGAAAATCATGCAATGTCGTGCACAAGCGTTTAATGTCACGAGGATATATATTAACAGATAAATATACGATATTTTAAAACAAATCACCATTTCAGTCTTTAGTTGCTTCATATAAGGAACAATTAATTGGTTTGCGGCCGAATTTTGACGCTTGCGTCAATATATGTTTCTTGTGTAAAATTGATTTTTGCGACAAGTATTGACTTCGGATTGCGTTATGTACTTAGGTAGGAAGTAAGACAAATAAGAGTTATTAATATCGTTAAAGTGGGACTAACTTGATTTACTGGTATACATTAAACTTCAAATTCATAGGCTTGCCTGTCTATTTGAAAATGAAAATAAAAGTCCCTGTAGAGGAAAGCCTGATCATTTATTTTTCAACAGTATACTAAGTATACTGGCAGGGGTAAGGTTTTGAACTGAATACAGAAAAATTATCTTGTCTGTCCTCTGCCTGAGAGAAGTTATATCTCATTCTCCTCTGACATTATAAGTATCCGAGCTCCCCAATTAATATATACACCAAGGATTATAAAATGTTTCAATGATTTTTATTTATGATAAATGTTTTGGTCAATATGGAAAAAAATGTTGACTCCTACTACCAAAGTTAATGTAATTTAACAAATTTTCAGAGGAAGTCATTCATGATTTTAAAAGTATGGTCTAATTTACTTATTTCAAAAATCACTTGATAAAAGTATATACGGAAACATTGAGAGAGTGAATATTCAATTTCTCCATTTTTTTCTCATTCTGATTTGCATTTATTTTTTATCACATATGTACTTAATGGTTCTTAATTCAACTGAATAATGCAATAGCAATAATATATTAGACAAGGTATTCATTTTTGATATTATTTTTCTTATAGATTAGTAACGGGTTCCAATGAATGTTCAAACAAGCCTCTATTTTTACTTCTCGCTAAGACATTAAAAGTAGTGAATGAGAAACTATAAGATTATTGTGCAACTAAGAACAGTATCCCACAAGTGGTGTATATAAATGAAACATATGAAGATAACGAACAGAATTCAAGACCAAAAGTCCATAAAACAATACAAAATAGGAGCAGAGCAGACACGGACCTCCGAAACATCAGAGGTGGGATCAGGTGCCCTGGAGAAGTGAGCATCCCCTGCAGACCGGTTACGTGTGTTCCTTGTTATGATCGGGAAATATCGGAAAAATCCGTCGTCAGAAGTGGTCACTAAAACATTCCAAGGAACTTTTAAAATTGAAATCACAAAATTTTACCAAAATCAACAACATAAAAACTTGCGCGACTTTTCAAAATTATATACAACTATTCCCGATGATAAATTAAAATCCAGGCCTTTTATATCATTGACATTTGCTTTTTCAATAAAAATGGAACTCGTAAATTTACTTACCTAATCAGTCAGCATTTGCAAAATTATTTTGTTAAAATACATTCCGATTTTTTTTATTTATAAAAATTTTTATTCACAAAGTGAATGGGATTGGGCAGCAGGCGAGGCCTATGTTAGCCCTCTACCTCTCTTTTCAGCCGATTGTACACACATTACTTTGAAGTTGACATCAAAAAATTGCTCGAGTGTCTGTTTGACAATATCTGTGTGGTTTTTGGAGACCATGTTTTCCAACAAATGGGTACCAATTGCGCCGCGTTATTAGAAGACCTATTTTTAAATTCGCATGAATCAGAATTTATTCCGAAATCTTATACGTGAAAAGAAGACAATACTCGATGGTGCCTTCAACTTGACATTTAAATACCCGTATATTGACGACTTATCATCAATTAACAATAGTTATTTCCATTCTTATGTCGATACGATATATCCCAATGAGCTTGAATAAACGATGTCACAAAGTCTGACACATTAGATATTTTACTTGAAAAAGACCTTAATGTTAATCTAACAACAAGACTTTGAATTAAACTTTTCAATCGTCAATTCCCTTACTTATGCAGCAATGCACCTCCATCATCTGTATACGGCTTTATATCTCTCAGTCGATTCTATACGCAGGAGCATGCTCTACGTATGTACAATATCTAAAACGAGGTAAATTATTGACAAACAAATTGAGGAAACAAGATTATCAGTTGTCTCGTTGAAAGCCATCATTTCGTAAGTTCAAAGGTTGATACAATGACCTTGTCAACAAAAACAATTTATCATTAAGTCAAATGCTGACTGACATTTTTCGTACTAATTGTTAGGCCATTATATACACGTTGAATTGACGACGGATTTTCCCGATAATACCCGATTGTGACAAAGAGCACACGACGTGTGTGTCGGCAAGAGGAAGTTCACTCCTCCATGGCACTTGATCCCACTTCTGACTTTTTGGAGGCCTCGTTTGCTTTGCATCAATTTTGTATTGTTTAATGGATTTTTGAGCTTATTTAGTGTTTTTATCTCCATATATTTCATATTTTAAGATAGATATATTCTAAAACTACGTGAAGTGAAAGGGGAAATGCACTTTCCAAAGTTATTTTTAGATCTGCGTATACAAATAGGATCTCCCATAATTTGCGGTTAGATACGAGTTTTGCCGAACGAGTTGCTGTCTTTCGTCCCCTAAACTTTGGAGAGGGAATAAAAACATACAACGAGTTGGATAAAAATCGAATCTAACCACAAATCATGGAAGATTCTTTTTATCACATGTTTTACACCTCACTATCAATGCTACCCACTGTTTTTATATATGAATCCTCAATATTTTATTCTTCATTTTCACACAAAACTAGGGATGTCAATTTTACTCGGACAGCTTAGTCGAATAGTCAGAGGTTTTAGCCGAGCTTATAGTTTCTCACAATTTCAATTAATAAGATTTTTCACCGCGTCTTCGTTCTTTTTATTTTAATCCTTTATCATGGTTTGTAACTTTCAATTGGATGAAATGAAACATATGGAGATAACGAATTGCATTCCAGATCAAAAGTCCATAAAACAATATTAAATAGGGGCAGAGCAAACACGGACCTCCAAAACATCAGAGGTGGGAGCAGGTGCCATGGAGGAGTGAGCATCCCCCACAAAAAGAATGTTGTGTTCATTAATTACACTCCTAATGAACAATCCCACCTGTTAAAAACATGAGGCTCTCTCGGGTTATCAATCTTTGCGCTAGAAAACAAAATTTGATGAATTAAAAAAAATCGAGACCAACGGCAAACTAGGTGACCTATAAAGGATGCATTATATTTTATGTCCGACAAGATTTACTAAAGTCTACGGAAGCGAAAAAACGTCCTGAACCACTCGGGATTTATAATATTAGTAATTGGATAAAATTTTAGATTTTATGTAATAACAGACAAAATTACAGATTTTATGTCACAGCAGTTATACAAAATTAATTACGAATTTATGTAACACTCATTTTTTTCCAACAAACAATATCAGGTAAACTTCGAGTATATAAAAAGATTATGAACTCACAAATTTATAAATTGATCAGGCGACTCTTATTACAAATGTAAAAATAAAAAAAAAACTGTAGAGAAACCATTTTCTGATGATTCAAGACAGTACAGAACTAGAATTCAAGAAGTGTTAAACACCACAGAGGATACAGTCGAGGGGATTTACATGGCCGCCATGCTGAAATGGAAGGAACAAATTATTATTCGAATGCTGCACGCTCCCGTGTGTTCAAGATTTATGTCTTTTTACAAAATCCATTTCAAGCAAGTACATATCCCTATTTTTTTTAAATTCATAAAAACAAAGGTGTTGGAGAAAGGGTGATGATGCTCATGGGTGCTGACAAAAACTTTTTAAAAAAGAGTTTCTGCATCTAAAACTGATATTCACTTATACACTTACGAGGGGCGTTCAATAAATAATGTCATTGGGGCTCGGAAAGAAACAAGAAAAGCTTTTCTATATCGATGAAACCACAGTATTCTATTAAAACAGGTGATCAGCTTCCATACGAATGGAATCCTGCATGTTTTGTTTGTTGAATTTGTGAATCTTAACCCATACTCTGGTTGCAGTGGTCATTGCACCTATTATATGAGGAGAGCGGTTCATAAAAACAAGATATGTCCATCAAATGAGGATATTACTGCTGCTTACGTAAACAGGTCCACAAGAAAGAGCAATGTCCGTGCAAGCTAGAGGTCTTAATTATTAAATGTAAGAAACTGTAAAGTCGTCAACAAATTCCTTCATGAATTATAGGAAAATACAGATTGTGTTAGTAAAAGAATCAATTTTATTACGTGGTACAGTTTTAATGTAAAAGATGTCCGATTCTCAGCCAGGAAGGTTAACTCTTTAATGTATAATTTAATTCAAAAAGTCTTAAAATAACACATGAAATTAAATTCATTTCATGATACAATTTTTATTTAAGTCTCTCAGTGTAATTCAATGTTCTTTGAAGTTTTTAGAAACGGTATTAAAACGGCGATATTTGTACCTCATTAAAGTTAGTAAAAATGATATGTTTAAAGAAACAGTGTGCTTGTTAAATTATAAATTTGAAATTAATAAGAACAGGATGCAAATTTTAAAAAAAAAATAACACTTGGAATAAATCGCCCGAAAATCATTAATCCCGTTTTTTTTCACAAGATCTAGAAACGGTGAGAAGTTCCACACAAAAGTCACTGACCACGATGTGGGACTTTAACATCAGAATAACTAAGAACGGTTACTGGAATTCCTATTCAACAAATGATGCAATTCTGGGCAGTATATATAAAGACTACGAGTATTAATCACCAAATAGAATTATTCAGGATCAGTATATATTAAGACTACCAGTAGTAGTTACCAAATAGAATCATTCAGGGGCAGTTTATAAAAAGACTACGAGAAAGATATGGAGAATAATAAACAGTATTCAATTTCAAAGTCCGTAAAACAATACAAATTAGGAGCAGAGCAAACACGGACCTCCGAAACATCAGAGGTGGGATCAGGTGCCATGGAGGAGTGAGTATAAGTCACCAAATAGAATCATTCAGGAGCAGTATACATAAAGACTACGAGTATAAGTCACCAAATAGAACCATTCAGGAGCAGTTTATATAAAGACTACGAGTATAAGTCACCAAATAGAATCATTCAGGAGCAGTATACATAAAGACTACGAGTATAAGTCACCAAATAGAATCATTCAGGAACAGTATATATAAAGACTACGAGTATAAGTCACCAAATAGAATCATTCAGGAGCAGTATATATAAAAACTACGAGTATAAGTCACGAAATAGAATCATTCAGGAGCAGTATACATAAAGACTACGAGTATAAGTCACCAAATAGAATCATTCAGGAGCAGTTTATATAAAGACTACGAGTATAAGTCACGAAATAGAATCATTCAGGAGCAGTATATATAAAGACTACGAGTATAAGTCACCAAATAGAATCATTCAGGAGCAGTATATATAAAGATTACGAGTATAAGTCACCAAATAGAATCATTCAGGAACAGTTTATATAAAGACTACGAGTATAAGTCACGAAATAGAATAATTCAGGAGCAGTATACATAAAGACTACGAGTATAAGTCACCAAATAGAATCATTCAGGAGCAGTATATATAAAGACTACGAGTATAAGTCACCAAATAGAATCATTCAGGAGCAGTATACATTAAGACTACGAGTATTAGTCATCAAATAGATACATTCAGGAGCACTATATATAAAGATTACGAGTATAAGTCACCAAATAGAATAATTCAGGAGCAGTATACATAAAGACTACGAGTATAAGTCACCAAATAGAATCATTCAGGAGCAGTATATATAAAGACTACGAGTATAAGTCACCAAATAGAATCATTCAGGAGCAGTATAGAGAAAGACTACGAGTAGCACTAAAAATAGATTCGAAGACAAGAATAGTTAAGGAATGGAATTTGACCTTTGAAGTAAGATAGAATTAACGGAAAACTACTATCATGACATAACAATCAGATACAGAAATTGAATAATTTGCAAGCATTTGCATGTATTTATCCAACAAAAGTAAACAACATTGATTTCTGACACTTCATCGTCCTTGAAATACTTTCCTGGAGAAATACACGAGACCTGCAAGATTTTAAATTTCAGTTATATTAAGATAGTTGCAATTGCAAAGAAAATGTTGTTGATATTTATTCTAACATAAATTTTTTTTTTAAAATATCATTTTAATACTAAACAAGCTTACTTTAAGAAAAGTTAATATTAACTTTGTACAGCTTAATATTTTCCGATGATGGACTTAATATGTTGCACTAAGACTCATTCATTAACTGTATTCTAGGATGAGTAATTTTCCAGATTTCACATATGCGTGTTGAGTATCTCAGTTCCTTGTAAATGGGGTGCATTGTCCGCTTGAAACATATTGTTCTGAAAATTGTTTTCTAAATTCTTGTCAGTTTGTTCGCATAAAGGATTTTCATAGGCCACTAACTGTTTCTTGTCGCCATATTTTCTCTTTTTCTGTTTGTAAGACAGGGAATATACCAACCTATCCAGAAAGATGACGTCGTCTCTATGAATGTATGTAAATGTCTTTAAACATGTTTTTAAAACTTTTGGCATTTCTTCCTCTGCTATCTCTTCAAACAAAATCACTAACAAATGGCGTTTCTTTTCATTTAAACTCTGTCGTAGAGCTTCTTCAAATTCATAGAGGCAGTAACTGCTGTCCAGAAAGTGCCGCGACACGATGACAATGGTGTGTCTGCTGCTTTCAATGCTATCTATGATGTTTTCTGTTATGGTTTTACCCGCCATGAAGTCCCTGTGATGTAAACAAAATTTGAAACATTTCAACCTTTCAATCGAATCGTCTTCAAAGACACTTCTGACCCATTCGTGATCTTCGTTGCTGTAGGACACGAAAGCGTCGAATTTTTTGTCTTCAATCGTTTCATCGTGCTGACAAGGTAGTACGACATTGAATCTTGTGTACAATAAAATTCGAATTTCTTTTCTGAACTTCACTATAACAACAATAAACACAAGCAGAAGAACAGAAATCACAGTGAGAGGAATAACTGCCTCTAAAAGAATGGACTCGGTTAATTTTCTATGGAAGTTACACATGAGTTGACTTTCTTGTAAGTCTTTTAAAGGCGTTCCATTTAGGTGTGCTGGATAAAAGCATTCCATCTCTTTTAAGAATTTATATCTCTGATATTCTGGTGTTGTCCACCTTTCTTCTTCATTGACAAAAACAAGAAGTTCCTTCATGTCCTGGGAACAAACACAATCTAAGGGATTGTGGCTAAAGTTGACGAATATTCCTTTCTCCTGGATCAACTTCTCCAGGGTGTCAACCTGTAACTCTGTTATGTTGTTGTGGGTAAAGTTGACCATCAACACCTTGTCAGACGGTTGTTTTGTAAACGTTTCGATATCTATATCAAGTCTTTGTATATTGCAGTGAGAGAGATCCATCAATTTTAACTTGGGAAAGTACTTATCAATATCATCAAACAGTTCTGATACGGAGCTCATGTCTGTGAAGGAAAAATTCAATGTCTGAAGAACAGGGTAACGTGACGTCTCTTTTTTGGTGTTAATGTAAAACTTTCCGGGTGTTGTATTTATGCTATAATCAAGCGTAAGCATCTTTGAGTAGTTACAGATATGTTCAATTTTAAAGGTATCATAGTGCATTTTCTGAGCCCCGCGGAGAACTGGCTCTTCACTGATGTTGTACATTTCCTTTTTTCGTCCAACCAGGTCGTTGTACTTTTTGGCAGAATCGCCAAAATTGTATGTTCTGTTGCTTAGAATTCTAGTGACAACACTTTCATCATTTCCACAGTGGCAGCCGTGAGTGATGTTAGCTATAATCCCACCCAAATACATCATCTCAAAAATATCGGCCATTATCACGACATTAGTTAAGGCAATATACTCCATCTCATCCGGAGATGGAATTATCACGTGATTTATACAGTCGCTGTAATAATCCTCTATGATGCATTTATCTACCTTAATTTCTACTAGATTTTTTGCTTTGGCTGGGCTGATTAATGAAATATTAGCTCCATTTAGACATTCCACATCGAATCTATATTTCAATTCACCGGATTTAATGTAATTCCTAAGCTCTTCAAAGTTCCATCGCCCTGAATTGTTTCTGTCAACAATACACACAAACTGGTAGGTCGTTAAAGAACTATTCCTCTCACTACAAAAGTCATCCCATCCAGGGGGAAGAGGAGGGGCTGAGTTGTTTGTCAATTTCCTGGAAGTCATTTCATTTGGACTTAAATTCTGGGACGTTTCAGTTGGATATGTGTGAGATAGAGAAGAAAATAGTAGGCTTATTAACATCCATCTTGCAAAGAAACAACACAAAAGGCACATCTCCATTTACTCTACAAACTGTGTCCTCTTGCGTAGTTATTTAAAAAATTAATAACCAGGTGAATGTTTTGAAATGTCTTTTCCAAGTTAATTATTTTTAAGACTTGATTTTTTTCGTCAGCGACAGTTGATGCATGCATTCTGCCAGACGGTGTTGTAAGATCTGCCTACGGACAAAACAAGATAGGCGCTGGCGATATAATTAAACATTTTAATTAAGTGACGTAAGGCAACCTCCGAGCGTAAGATACCTAATTAACTGTTATTTCGAATTTGGTCTTAATCTTTCTGTGAAGGTTCTTTATATTTACCATTTATACAGAAAAGCAATGACATTCACAATTAAATTTTATCATGCTTGTTCTTTGAAGATTTTAGAAAATGGCTTTCAATTTAATCCATAAATGTTCATTGAAAATATAATTTTAATTTGGTATGGGCGGACCCCCAACTTATATCATACAGTAGTCGTTCCGAGAATTATCTGTCAGTATGGCATCAATTTCAAGGCATTTAGTCGAAAAGAGAAAGTATTATAGTCGTGGTTTACATTTGTCAATGAAAATTTACTGCAGAGATATCCACCTTTGTTTAAGATTAACATTTTGTTTATCTATTTAATGCATATATATTTTGATTATTTTCATTACTGGAGAAAAATAATACTCCAGGCATTTTCCTGTTTGGCATTAGTAATATTAAATCGTTAATTTGAATGCATGCAAGCGTCGATTGTCAAAATATCGAATTTAGCGTATGTGCCATTTTGCATAATTTGTTTTTGAAATCAGAATAAGTATTTTAATCGGAAATTTACATGTGTTATTATATATCAAAGATATATAGAAAAGTTATCTTGATGCCTATAAAGAGGCTTGGAAATGTAAAAGCCAAATTCCGCATATCATAATGATTGACTAATAATTAATCCAGCCCTTGGGAACCTAGGGTCTAATTCACTTAAAACTAACCTTGATTTTGATATGTAGCTTAATGCCAAAGAAAGCTAATGATATAGCCCGAATTTACTCATCTTTGATATCAATTTTTTAACAAATTCTTTTTTAAGCTCACAAAAAACACAGGGTCACAAGGAATCTTACGATGTATGTGTGATAATAGCATTAATACAGTATATAATCTTGAAAACTGATGACTTTCAAGCACGTGTTTTTGTGATGCAAACAATATTTGAAATGGACAAAATGTCCATTAACTTTTTGGTAGCTATTATGAGGGTTCACTTAAGATTGATTCTAATTTCAAATAAAAAGGCCTTATATAAATCATTCACAAACTACAGTGTACTGTATTGCTCTGAGTGTCCACCAAAAATTGGGACTAGAATGGGTCCTCAGCGTACTTTGTTCTTTTAATACGAATTTTAGACGTTTTCCCTCTTACATGTCTCTAATTTCTTTCTTTCTCTCTTTTTTTTGGTACTTTGGCTTTGAGAAAGAATTTTGCCCATTTCATATAACCATATTTAAAATGAACACTATTTGTACATACTGAAAAATGCGTGATGCGATTATTTTTAAGGAAATATTAACATGAATAAGATGCCTTTCCATGTTAACTCATCGAAACACACCTAAATTCTATACACACCTCGTAGTCTTACTCTAAATATTAATTAAGGAGTTCAGATGGAAACCTTTAAATAATCTTCCATTGTCAAAAAAAAGTAAATGCCTAGAGGCCACTGGTAACACGTAAAAGGACTGAGGGATAATGATTTATGCTGGGTTTGTAAACCCCGAGGGATATTCACATCATCTGCATTCTAAACATTTTTATCAAATATAAGGCAGCTTACCATAAAACTTTTATTGCTGTTGTATGTAAAATTTTACAATAAACGGAATTTTACCTCTAAACAAATATGTAATGACATTTGTTCTCCTGTTAAGTTAAGGAAAAATTATACAAGCAAACATATGGATGCCTGAATAAGTATATTCTATTTTGAGTTGTGATGGGAATGTTTAAATTTCAAAAATCAAAAGAAATTGTAAACTTTCATGGTGTTCAAAATTCTACCTTTCTACAATTACAACTTTATTTGTATCCTCTGTCCTTAATCACTCGCTGTGTTGTCAAGATAAATTCAGTGTTTTAGTTTAGGGGCTGTAAGGTGCAATCTGAGTGCATTACTCGCGAAAGTCATTAAACAGAGTACAACCATTTCCCAAAATGTGAACAGAATTTAATCATTCCATGTTTTCTGTATGTAAATTTGGCTCGTATCTGCTTTTATTAATTGCGTTTTTCTACGAGAAGATTATTTTATTGTAATGACATTTATAGACTCAAATAGTCCGTTGAAATTTTAGAGGTAGGATCAGGTGCAAAGGGGGGAGTAAGCATCCGCCGTGACACCTAGATATATTGATCAGGTAGACGGAACAATCCGTTGTCAAATTTATGAAAATAATGATGGATTGTTTTTACTGACAAGGTCATTGAATCGACCATATAGAACTTACGAAATGATGACTGCTGATATTTTTCTTTCGTCATCTTATTTGTCAATAACTTACCTTTAGAAATTCTTCATACATAGAGCATGCTTCTGCGTATGGAATCAACTGAGATATGTAAACCCCTTATGCAGGTGATGAAGGTATATTGCTGTATAAAACGGGAAATAGACAATTAAAAAGTAAAAGTCATCACGTTTATCATTAAGCTTTGTTGTTAGCTATAGATAACCTTAACGCCCTTTTTTAGTAAAACTGATGTTTAAATATGAAACAGATGTGTCAGACTCTGTGGTATCTTCTATTTCAAGCTCACCGGGATAAATCGTGTCAACATAAAACTTATATGGCACGCCAAATTCACAAAAATGAGCTAAACCTAGTTTCACAATTGATAAACTAGGTTTATCGACTGTAAATTATAGTTTACAAATCGTTAACTATAGTTTTCATCTGTAAAACTATATTTAACGGTTGTTAACTATAGTTTACGAATGCTAATCTAAGTTTGTCTGTCTGTAATAAAACGTTTACTTAAGGAATCACTGCCTAGCTAGTATAGTATGCCAGGGCATCAACGATAGTGGGAAACATGGGATAATTTGCATAACGGGCGAAGCCCGTTATGCATAAATTATCCCATGTTTCCCACTATCGTTGATGTCCCTGGCATACTATACTAACTAGACAGTGATTCCTTATATTTTCATTTCATTGTGAAATAAAATTGTAGATTTAGACTTTAAAAATGTAGACATAGACTTGAATTACATGAGGACTTCCATGCCAACTTCAATTGTCCTCGCCCACTGACGTCAAGCACATAGGCAGTCGCACGAGATTTACATGCGTATTTGGCCTCCTCAGCATCAGACACAGAGACAGGTGCGCACGAGATTTGCATGCATATTAGGCCGCCTTAGCTCCTGACCTATCGACATGCCTAATTTACATTCCGGCAGAATTATCAAGAAATAAACTCCGACAACTTT
The DNA here is from genome assembly GCA_003671525.1 of Saccostrea glomerata. Classification (NCBI taxonomy): domain Eukaryota; kingdom Metazoa; phylum Mollusca; class Bivalvia; order Ostreida; family Ostreidae; genus Saccostrea; species Saccostrea glomerata. Next base: position 935,501 of record PRKT01000060.1, on the reverse strand, counting down.
CAAAGAGTTATCACAGAGAAAAAAAATTAGAAATGGAAATATAATAGATTTTGTTGATAAACATAGATTCACGTCTGTAAACTATAATTTACAATCGTAAACTATAGTTAAGAGTTGTAAACCATAGCTTACAAATCGTGAAACTGTATTTATCAGATAATCTATGTTTTGCAATCGCAAATGACTGTTTTCGGTGTAAAGTATAGTTTACGGTTGTGAAACATAGATTATCGCGTTAACTATGGTTTACAAATGTAAAATATAGATTAACGTTGTAAACTATAGTTTACGGTCCGTAAACTATACACCCCTCTAATGCGTTCGGAACCTTTTATTTTTCGGTGTTCTGCAGATTATAAAACCCGATGAGTTCAGAGTAGCTCTGGCAGTGGCTCTGGCGAGAGTTAGCGAGACTTTAACGAGATAGGGTAAATTATTCACGGAAATGTGGCTAGGAAGTGACTAGCACGTGGAGGCATGGTAAACAGAAAAGTTACGTTGCGTTTTAGATTTCGCCAACCTAGAATCAGCTGATAATGTCTATAGAAATGTACTTCAATTAATCGATCTCTCTTACATTCATTTAAAGTTAAATAAGTATTCTCTATATGATACAATTTTCTGCAGTCATGAATTAAATTTTTTTTTTGGACAAATATTTTTGCATGGGAACCGGGACTATATTTTTGGGCGTCAAGATTAGCAAATAAGGCACCATCATGATTTTAACTGACCAATCAGCTGAATGAGTATTGAATTATGGGTTACTACGAATACTGCAGGAATTTTACTCTTGAAAAAAAAAAAGGAATATCTTATGGTAAATGATGTTTTTAAAAATATTATTTTCATGCTCATAATGACAAACAATTCATTTGTTAAATAAACGGTGTAAGTTTAGGTTTCTGAAAGTCATACTGCAAAATTAAAGCGATTTGCGTCTGTTTTACTATCGGTGAATACAATTGCCAGGTGGATTCCCTGGCCGAACACGTGATCACGAACGTAAACAAAGTTTTTTCTATTTAAATGCATAAGAGTTGCTGCTCGTTTTCCTTACCCTTGAAGCGCTGGTGTTCTGAACTAGACACAAACTACATTTTATTAAACTTTTTTTTTCAGTTAACAACAAATTAAAACGCCCGTAACATCTTTCATAGTTTATCTTTGTATTTTGTTCGTAAGAACATTTCTTTTTATTCTGCAGTCCATTGACATAATCCTAGACTGACTCGAAAAAAAAATGTAAACATGTATTTGGCGTAAACGTTGCTATTCATTCAACGATTGGTCAGTTGCTTGTGGTAGGATCCTCTGTGCGTATTTATAACAATATCCATATAAGGCAAACAAAGGTTTGTCACTGTAGATGATAATAGTTACATGTACACATTTTTACCAGCGAATCGGTCTCTACTGAGCTCTAATTTTCGCCGAAAAGTATAAGATATATTGTTATTTTAACACCCCCTCCTTTAGCCACCCTTTTTCTTTTGAAAATCATGAAAGTCTTTCAGAAAGGTCTGGAAACATTTATTACAGGACATGTTTTCAAAAGAAACAGGCTATAGAAATACCACGTTTGCCAATTGTATTTATGAAACCGGTTCTACCCTATAACCTTTGAATAGATCAACCTAAACCACGTGTCTTGAATTTAAATCACAATAACATTAGTAGGGGTGTATAGTTTACAACCGAAAAACCTAGTTTAATTATCGACTGTGAAACTATGATAAGCTCATTTTTGTGAATTTGGCGTGCTAAACATAGTTTCACAATTGATAGACTAGGTTTATCGACTGTAAACTACAGTTTACAAACCGTAAACTATAGTTTACAAATCGTTAACTATTGTTTTCATCTGTAAAACTATATTTAACGGTTGTTAACTATAGTTTATGAATGCTAATCTAAGTTTATCTATCTGTGATAGAACGTTAACATTAGATTTTGTTGATAAACATAGATTCACATCTGTAAACTATAATTTACGATCGTTAACTATAGTTAAGAGTTGTAAACCATAGTTTACAAATCGTGAAACTGTATTTATCAGATAATCTATGTTTGCAATCGCAAATGACTGTTTTCGGTGAAAAGTACGAGGGTTGTCCCAAAAAGTCGTAGACAATGTTTGTAACTTTGTAAACATGCAACCAATACTAACCAAATTTTGCATAGACATAATATAATCAATGTTCTTTAAAATTGTAGCTTTTTAAATGTACATCTTTCATACTAATAATATTAGGACGATTTAAAGGATGGCAGATAAGGTCTGTCGGCGCACGGAAAAAATTCGGAATAATTTACGCATATAACAATTACAATTGCTTTTATTTCTTTAGTACTATGTAAAACATTGAACTCAAATTTAAATCAGTGAAATCAGAATTAAAATCTTAATAAAATGTAATAATTTCATATAAATAACATTGGAAACAGATGATTGGTGTCATGATTTTCAAAGTGTTGTTGGAATTGAGTTTGATGAAAATGACGTCGTCAAACGCGTAACCGGCGCACGGATATATAATAAATAGTTTTGAATAAGGTTTCAGATAGGAGAAAAGAGTACAGAAGTGACATTACACACTAAATTTAAATAGGGAAGTTATTTTCAAATGGCATTAGATTCAATGAGTTTTTCCTTTATACTGAAAATAGTTACAGCATATAAGAAGTAGATTACATTTGTAAACGTACGCAGACAATGGGAAACGATCTTGGCCACTAACGACGTCAAACAATGTGTATTCTCTGCTACCTACAATAAATTTCAACTTAAATTTGAATATGCTTGTAAAATCAACAACAAAACACCGGACAGTAGTGAATTTAAATAAGTCCCTTAGTCAAGAGAAGTCTTTCACTTAAAAAAAAAAATTGAATGTCAACAGACGCGTGTGAAGCAGAAAAAGAGATCATGACGTTATAAGAGACGTAAATTAGGCTTGTTTTCGTGCGCCGATGTACACTTATATGCTTTCTTTATTTTTCATAGTTTTCTTACTAAATGTGATATCATCATGAAATTTGAAATGTATGATCATAAAATGTTACTTTTTGTTATGAAAAGAAAAGAAATTTAATTCAGCAAAGAAAAAATAAACTGTTTTCCATGTCTACGACTTTTTGGGACAACCCTCGTATAGTTTACGGTTGTGAAACATAGATTATCGCGTTAACTATGGTTTACAGATGTAAAATATAGATTAACGTTGTTAACTATAGTTTACAGTCCGTAAACTATAGTTTACAACCAATAAACCTAGTTTATCGACTATGAAACTATGTTTAGCTCATTTTTGTGAATTTGGCGTGCCATAGATATAGACGTAACTTTTAAATTTTTGGTGAAATGCTTTGAAACTCATAATATAAGTATATATTATTAGTATAGACAAGATGACGTGGTCAAAATAGCAAGATCTTACGCGCATGCACGTGCGCTTCGCTCTGATTGGCTGAAACTAAGGTCTCGATATCTTTCTTGTTTTTTGACAAAATCCTTTGAAATTTTGAACATAGTCAACCATTATAAAGATCTACAGGATGATATATAAGATTTTATCATGAAAGTATGTGCATGCACCTGTACTGCAATCTGATTGGCTGAAACTTTAAATGCTCATAACTTTTTTGGTTCTAAACAAAACGGGATGAAATTTAGAATATGAATAGGTAATTATAATGGAATTCTACATTATGCTACTATCAAAATTGAATGCAAGGACATGCATGCATGAACGTGCGCGCTGTTTTAAAATGACCAATATATTTGAAAAATGGTAACATTTATATTTTTATAATTTTTTTATTGATTCTCACGATAAAAGATATGTTTATGGTTTAGACAACATGGACTGATCATCTTGCATGTGCAAGCACGTGCGTGCGCGCGTGCAATGCGTTAAAAGACATATTTTTGATATCATTGTAGTTTTGTAATTCTTTCATCAAATCCTTCAATACTGAGCATATTATTTTTAAAAGTCTTACAGGAAAATGGCACAAAAAAGGGAGTTGGAGGGCGTTTGGGGAACATCTGTAACGGTCACCGTTACAATTAAAACTAGCTACATAATGCCATTCTGCACCTCCAACAAGTACTAGTATTTTACTTTTTGATCTGGCACTTATTTCGGGTCTCCCAGTGCAAAACATGGATTTTGCCATTATAACCATATGGGAGGCGGGGCCGGGTATGATCGGGTATCATTTAGTGAGCTTATTGCTCACAGTACCTCTATATTTTTACTTCTGTACAATACATAAAAGGCTGTGCGAGCTATACATATTTTACTTTTTATGTATTTGGGAGTCCTACACTTCTGTTGATTAACTATATCACAAAAAATATAGTTAACGACAGTTATATTTAAAAATTAAACAACCAACCTCTTTCCAAAAATTAAATAAATAGGGCTTTCATACTACACATGTGTATAACCTGTTACAATGCCTTTCTAAATACATGTACTCTATGATTTTTCACCCCACTACCTTGAAGTTTGACCTCCATTTCAAAAACTTTCACCTCTGTCATAACTTTCGAATAAGATAAGATAGAGCTTAAGTTAACTGTAAAAAGACCTCTTTTATCCTATGACCTTGAACTTAAATTTTGACCTACTTTTCAAAAATATTACCTTTCTTTATAACTTTTGAACGAGAAGAAATAGGGCTTTCATATTTGAAACGTGCATTGCTTGTAACAAGATGTTTCGGAGCATGCTATAATTATTGACGTCTTAATCTTGATCTTCATGTTTGACCTAATTTTCAAAATGATTTGACACAATGTGCCATAAATAATGGCATCCACTAAGACACCGAAAGTTGGGGATCACAATTCCTTAAATTTGCTTGTTTAATAATTGAAATGAAATACTTACTAGTTATCTAGAAATAAGATAATAATAAAATTGTATAGATTTCAACAGAAATGTAAGCATAACTTGGCACCTCCACTTGACGTGTCCATACTACAAAAACCTGCTACAACATTAAAAACTGCTTACTTGTTCCTAGTATTTTTAAACAAAAAATGTTTTTTTCACATATTATCTATCTTTCAATCCCTGTTATGGTTAAAACATGGCTCTGATGGAGACAAATGAACCTTGAGTAAAAACCACTGCTCTCTGTCATGAGTTTTTTGTTTTTGGTCTACCTCTTTATGGACCTGAGTCCCATCTATTTTAAGTACCTCAGGGAAAAAAACACAACATTTTTTTATTTTATGATTTATTTCCTTCATATCTACATAATGGACAATGTCTGTGGCAGGTCTTGACGAAGTTCTTGATACATTCTTCACAGCAAGGATACTGACAGCATTGTTGGCACTTCCATCTCCCCTCAGTATTTCCTGCCAGCAGGTCAGACATTTCTTTAAAGGTCTCTTCCTGGTCACTTTGACCCATAGGGGCACCATATTTTCTGCCCCCTAATTCCATGTGAAATATTTCATGCACCAGCTACATCCACAGGTCTCGTGGAAGGGATATCATCCACAAGCCAGTGTGGAAAAGGCATTTCACAATGCTCACATAAGTTCTGTGATGCCATCCAGGATAGTCATACATTGTAAATGTACACTCATGGAAATTCTCAACATCACACTCACAGTAATGACATATTTTCTTCTCTTGGTCAAACTAAAACATCATTCTCCACACGTATCCCTCGAGTCTTTTTTATGTAGGAACTCTTACATGTGAATGTAATGGTATTTATTTAACTAAAAAATAATCTTAATTAATGAGATGAAATAATTGGTTTAATAAAATTCACAACTTACAAAGTCTTTCTCTGCTAAAATAATATTTCATTGTATATATACAAACACAAATGAATTTATAAAGCTATCTATTTGGAGGTAATGGACATTTATAAACTTCAAAGTTATGATTTAAATCTTTTTCAGTATGAATCTTAAATCTTGAACCAAGTCCTCCATCCTCATGAGAGTGAATATAAAACACTCGACCGATCCTTGAATGCACTAATGCCATAGCACACATGACACAAGGTTCTGTGGTCGTGTAAAGGTCAAATCCAGTACATAGATACTGCATGTCACTCTTGGTTTGTGCATTATGAACATCACTGATTTTTCCTAACGGATTTCCTGGCATTCCTTCACTAGCATCCTGCTGTTGTGTAGTTGTAGAGAACTGGTCTTCTGAACTATTTTCTGAGTTGATATTTTTTTCAGTGTTCCACATTCCTCCACCTTGGTTGTGAGCAATTTTATCAATACACAACATAACATCATGTTGTAAAGGGTGACCCAAATGTCTTCTGTCACAAGTCTTTGCCAGGACTTTGTCATCTGCGGGATTAACGATCAGGGAGGCACTCTGTGACCCCTCTCTCTCCTTTTGTTGAATCACCTCTTGTATGTGTTTTTCTATTTTATTTAGTTCATCTAATGTAAAGTAAGACAAGGTTAAAAGTTTTGTCACTTTTTTATCCTCATGAAAAGAAACTGGCCAGTAGAGTTTTGATTCTTCATATTGCTTTCTTGTCAGCGGTTTTAGTTTGGGCACTTTGATCAGAAATGGTTTTCCTAAGCAGTTGTATTTTGCTTCAGATAAAACTTTTTCTATATTTGTGTTTTCTCGGTCATGGCACACAATCACCTGTAGAGGACCATCTTTGCCATTACAAGACCTTACTCTTTTCAGATGCTGTAGGCCCTCCAATGGAAAATCTTCACAAAGAGCCTTCACCACTGAAACCGTTTCCCTCTTGTTTTGAATCACAGATGCGTAAATATCAGTTAATTCTACATCCTTTGTAAAACGACAGTCTAAAATGGCTATCGGATGACGATGTGAGATTGACATGTCAAAATCGACTAGGCAGAGTGGGTAATTGATAAATGATTTGCTCTTTGACTTGCTCAAGTCAAGTCAGAATCAAACAGGATATCGAATGCAGAAAAGTAAAGCAAAACAAAGAATAAACAATTTATTTCCGGATTCACGTTATCTAAACAAGTTAATTTATGTGGTCATTACGAATTTAAAAAAAATTAAATTTATTACACATACATGTTGATGTATTGGCATTCAATACAATTTATACGATGTAAAATTAAATAAAATAAAAACAAACTAAAAAAACATAAAACATCGGGATCGTGATTCAGACATACGGCCTTCACCTTTTGTCGTCAAGAAACAAGACCAAAAAAGAAGATGTGATAAAAAGACATAAAATTGATCGATATGGAGTCTTAAAAATATTTAAAATCGCGATAAAGCAAGTGTATCCCCATGCTAAGGTAATTTGTGTAGTTGTCAAAGGACATAAATATATTTCTAGTCAGAACTCGCAAAGTACAGGGGGTAGATATAGTAAAATTTTATCCCCAAAGACAACACAGCATTGATGGGGACACAGATCTGTGTTTCCTTTGTAAATGGAGAAAATAAATGGTAATAAAATGTTTAATTAATTTATCTTTGGCTTATTTTAATGTAAATGTTTTATTTGAAACTATTTACATCATAATCATCAACAATACATTTAGATGAGTCTAAAATTGAAATATATCACTGGATCATTCGGAGTAAGATTTTCTGCCTATCATGAGAAATATGTTAATTTAAAAAATAATTCAGGAAGGTAGTTAAAATTATGGGTAGACTTTACCAGTTCCCAGATCCTTAAGATTTGCATGCTCATTGCACTATGACGTAAGATTTATGTCACTCAGCCAATTTGGGATAATATAATTATTGCACATTTTTTAACTGACGAGGGTTAGTTTTTCACGAACCTGAAAGATTAGGGTTAGTCCTTGAACCAACTTTTGACTGATTAGGGTTAGTCTTGCATCTATCCAAGAGATTAAGGTTAATTACCACACATGGGTTCCTCTGGCATCCATCGAGAGATTTTGGTTTGTCCTCGCATACATGTACCACCCGAAGTTAGGGTTAGTGATTTGTTCATTAAGATTAATTAATTAACTTGCATCTGTATTTTTGCAAAATCTTAATTCAGCTTCAATGGCATCTTGTTGGTTTTTTTACATGTAAAAATGGCTAAGTACTCAAGAAATGGCACTAAGCATGTGCTGTATGCATTTTGTTTACCATTACTTTTTGTCTCTTTTTCACTAAATAAACAATTATTATATTTTTCAAAACACAGAATTAAACACTTTGTTTAAAAACAAAGTTTTAAATTAAACTTTAAACCAGAGAATTTGATTCTAGGGTCAGAAATGCTCAAATACCCAAACTTTTTTTTATTGCTTACACAATTACATATATATAATTGAAGTTACTTACAATGACACTATATGTTATTGTGTTTTTCTGGGAACTGGTAAAGTATGTTTTTTCTACAAATCATTTTCCTGAACTTGACCACAAAACTTCCAGAAACATTATAGAACTCCTTCACACTTAATGCACAAGTAAAGTCGTTCCTCATTATGTACAGTACTAGGTAATTTAAGCTAGGTACAATGTAGGTAAATGTGCTGATCATACCAGACTCATAGGTGCTAGGTTTCAGGACTGACCAGGAGGATGTATTTTTTCTATTATGGGATTTTCTATGTGTTTCTTAACATACTTTTGAATATAGAAATAAAAAAAATGCTGAAATTAGCACATAATATTATCAGAGTGAAGGCATGACAATTGCCATTTCAGGGGAACTTCATTTCAAACTTGATTTTTCTATATCTACTGGTGTCGGTAAACATAGAAAAACCCATAATACACAAAATACAGGTACATCCTCCTCGAATTAAGCACTTATGATTTACATATAAAGTAATAGGCTCAAAAATGCAAAGAAACTTCTTTGGATGCTTTAAAATTCCTTAGAATTCTTTTTAAGCAGTGCAGTGAAGTTTGCATAGAATGACTAAGAATCACTTTGCGGTGCTGGGATTAAAGGCGGGGGCCACAGAGGAGGAGATCAGAAAGTCCTACAAGTCCCTGGCCATCAAGTTCCACCCTGACAAAAACAAGGATGCTGGGGCCGAGGAAAAGTTCAAAGAGATCGCCGCAGCTTACGAGTATCTAAAGAGTCAGGACAGGTGGGATTTTATACAATAAATAAATCATCTGGTAAATAGAGCATTGCAAATTCAGAGTTTGTAATTGATGCATGGAGAAAAGACGCAAGTAATTCAGTGATTCTTTTTATTGAAATTTTTTTATTGAATTTCTATTATTAATAATAGATACTGTATAGGGGATTAATTTCACGGGTTGTAATTTTCGCGGTTTTCTCTCATTGGACACGATCGCGGTTTCTTGAATTCGCGGAATTCTTATGTTATAGAAGTTACCTCCCTTGTCTATATCCGTTTAATCCATACCATAGCTACATATAAACGACATTTATCAGCGCTATGTCTTTATTTCAGGAACAACAGGGTAGGTTAATACAAAATAGCTATGCTTAATAAATAATTGACGATTATTAAATCAAGTGCATTGATCAAAAGTCCTTGACTATAAAACGTCAAATGACTTTTCTGTATGCTATAACAATGAGTGCATGTACACCCCAAGATCTTCAAAACAACGCGGCAAAAAAACACTGGACGGTAATAAATGTGTTTATGTAGGTCGACGAATTAATATCCTTCCAAATCTCGGTAAGTTCGATAGTTATTGGAATGATTTTTGAAAAACAAAATGTTGATAAAAACTATAATATGCATGATATTGCAGGTAACAAATACACCGTGCGTGCTAACATTAGTTACGCACAGGTAATCAAAACTCATGACCCACGTGTTTTGATGATGAAACATGTAGCGTTATCTGTTAAAAAGCCTTTTAACAAATGCAGGTTATTATCTGTTGATTTGAATTAATGTAAAGCGTGCTAATTAAAATAATTGAATGACAAGTACCACTCGTAATTACTGAAACGACCATGTTCTGTGGTATATGTATTTAAACCTATCGTGGTCTATTCTCAAATTTCCAAATAAAACATGTATATTATTGAAAAATTATTCACTGTTTCTTGAATTCACGGATTTATTATCACTGTGAATATAGCGAATATTAACACCGCGAGTTATTTTCCCCCTATACAGTATTCAGATTCTACAGAAAGCATCCTTGATAATGTATTAGGAAAAATACCCCATTGCAGTATTGATGTACAACAATTTTCCATAACTTTTGAACTAAGGGTTATGTGCTGCTAACATTTGATTTTTTGAAGTACAAACATTTGTTTGAACTATACAGGGGTTATTTTGGATTACAGAAGGGAGATATTGGAGAGAGATTTAAACAGGCCAAAAGAACACAAAACTACAAAGGTTCCTCCAAATTTCACCTACTACAGCTCCAAAGAAAACAAATCTGATAAAGACGACTCCGCATATTCCAGCAAATACAAGGGAACAAGCTTCAAAACGAGGTTTGACTTCAAAGAACCGCACGACTTTTCCTGGTAATCATGACTTGTATATGTTTTCTATATCATTTTCAAAATGATTTTATGTAAAAGTTTGATTTTGCTGACAAGATAGTTAATAATTTATAAATGCTTTACTGTTAGTCAATCTTTTGTCCATGTCTTAATCCTCTGTCATGCAAATAAATAAATAAATACATGAAATTAAAATAAGTGAAAGTGCAGGTAAATCACTCAATATGCTATACATTCCAAGATTTAATGTAATAATTTTAAAAACATGAAATGGAGATTGATGCCTTTCTGTTTGTTTTTATTAATGTGTGAATTATTTGGGTTTAGGTCTCATACCGACACAAAGGAAACAAAGGGGAAGAAGAAGAAGCCGACCCAGAAAGCTCGACCGAAGCCGTGGAGTCAGGAATGGAACGAGCCAGACGAAGATTTCGTTCCTGGTTATTGTTGTTTTCTTGTTTTAAATTGCGATATGAAATCTAAGGAAGTATTAATTATAAAGTATACTAGTAAAGCATCTCTAACCTATCTTTATTTATGTGATGCAGCAAATATCTACATATGGCAATGCATACATTGCAGATTAAAGAAGACCAAAGGAAGACACCTTTTGATTTTTTAGATCATTGAGTCATTGACAAGATTATTTATATTTCCTTTATCATTCATGTCAGTTTCTTGTACTTCTCAAATAAAAAGTTTTATTTTATTCTCTATGGGGTATTCTGGACTCCACTTGTATGTATCTCTTAAAGTCTTTAGTTGTAAGGTTACAGACAGCACCTAGCTCTGTTCTAACTTATTACATATTGTAACCAATCATAATTTACACACAGAGAACATACATTTCCTACTTCTAATTTAAATGTACTAGTAAATACTGTGTTGTATTTCAGGATTTGGTGATGAGAGTAGGTCTTTTTCCTTTGCCTTTAAGACATTTGTAGATGACCTGGACTCTCATTTTTCCATGTTCTTCAAAGCTTCTGCTCCGTTCGAGTTTTCTGCTTTCTATGGCAATAAAGAAGATCCATTTGCTCAGTTCTTCTCAAGTGAGTGTAATAATAAAGTCTGCTATACACAGTAATTCATTACATTTTGTGCTTTAATGAATCAAATATTAATATTAATGAACTTCTGGTATATACGTGTAACAAGAAAAAACAAATCATTATCAAAGGCTGAAGAATTGACTTCAGTAATGATATAACAATACATGTATGTTGTTATAAACATATGTGTGAAAATTCAACTTGCACAGCTCCCCTAAACTTTCCATTATTTCTGTAGGTTCAGGGGAAGCAGGTGAATTTTCCAAGAAGAGAGAGAAAGAAAGGAAAAGGGACGTGGCAGATGAGTACGGATTTAACGAGGAATTGAATGAAGAATTTCTGTTTTCTCCCCGACAAGGGAAGTCTCGGATGTACAACCATTTCTCGGACTCTGATGATGAACCGGCATTCAAGTTCAGCATGTCCGAGTCCGAGTCTGATCCAGGTTAAAAAAATAGATACTTAATCTCAAGTCAAAAATAAATACTGGTACCTTAATTCTTTTAAAAAAATAAATACCTTAATCCAGGTAAAGGAGACAATGTACATCAATATCATTCTAAGTGATTTTCCAACATGAGAGAGTGGTCAGCCAAGATGAGTTATGACCTTGACATAAGTTTGATGCTATAAGTGTTTTTTCTGTTCAGTCCCTAGATTGGTATTCTCATTTCACTTTTATCTTTTAAATAAGCATGAAGTTTCGAACTTGAATTTTAATATATTTTTGATTTTGAGAAAAACAACAGAAAACAATAGGGTAACAAATGTGTCGTCTCTCATTCAGGGTTTGGCTTTTATCATTTTTATGGTAAGGTCTTATATATTTAGCATGGAAAGCTTGTGATATTGTGCCGTTTTCTGACACAGTCAAATTTTTGCTTTCAATTTGAATAAAATTGTGAATTTTTTCTTGCTTCTAGGAAACTGTTCCACCAAAAAAAAAATTTTTTATTTAAAAAAAGATAAATTAGTAACTTCTGAAGTTAATTTGCCTGGCATGTAAGGTCATCTTATCATGAGAATATTTAGTTAGTGTGATCTGGTAATATTTCACCAAAATGAAGAGATCTCTGGTTGATGTGTTTGCATGAATTTTGCATTTCTAACCCCCAAAATAGTTTACCAGTATGCTAATTCAACTAATTTCAGGCTCAGTTCTCTATATTATTAGTCAGCATTGTTCATAATCATGATATTAATGCAAATGTATTGAAAAAATGTAAGAATAAATCTATTATATGAAGTAACCATGCTTCATTGCAGTATTTAACATGCATGTTGGTACAGAAGGAGTGCTATATTTTTTATGTTGACCGCGATAAGTACAAACAGAAATTCTGATACATATACTACATTGTATTTTGTACAGATGATTATGAAGAAACCAGATTTAAGTGCTCTTTCTGTGGGAAAATGTTAAACATTGAAACTTTGGTAAGTTAAACCTCTGTAATAAGAATTCATGTACATTGTACCTATAAAGAGAACTGAAATTGTAATAATTACATGTTTGTAGCTGAAAGTGAGAGGAATATTATACATTTATTGCATGATAGTGAGGGAAATATGAAGACTTATTCAGCCAAGAAAATTCATATTCCCCGAGGGCTTTGCCCGAGGAAAATATGATATTTCTTGGCTGAATAAGTCTTCATGTTTCCCAAACATTCATGCAATAAATTGTTTATTATACCGAAACAAGCAAGACCTTTGAAATAAACATAAACTTTCAAAGTTGGCACAGCTCTCTAATTCACACCATTGTTAACGTAAAGTTACTATAAAACCCTTTGGTCAACACATTGTCATCAGTTTTGTGACGTAAACCAGGCTATTGTGACGTCTACTACTCTCAGGAGTTTTCGTTCAACGAACGAGAACTATATTGCGGGAAAATTCACTAGGTGTTCCGAAGAGGAGGAATATGATGAAAAGCGTGCCAACGACGGGAAATATGAAGTTTTACGGCCCGATCACGTGATAACCTAGAACCAATCAGATAACGCGTTGTGTAGAATATTTATAATGAGCTATAATAATATACATTTATCGCATGATAGTGAGGGAAATATGAATACTTATTCAGTCAAGAAAATTCATATTCCCCGAGGGCTTTGCCCGAGGGGAATATGATATTTCTTGGCTGAATAAGTATTCATGTTTCCCGAACATTCATGCAATAAATTGTTTATTGTACCGAAACAAGCAAAAACATTGAAATAAAAAATTAATGAACTTTAGAATTCGGCACTGCTCTCAAATTCACTTTCATTTTTTAAACATAAAAGTTCTTGAAACCTTTTGACACATTTCAAATAAGCAATTTTGTGACGTAAACCAGTCTATTGTGATGTTGACTACTCTCGGGAGTTTTTCGTTCAGCGAACGATAACTATATTGCGGGAAAATACACTATGTTTTCCGAAGAGGTGGAATATGATGAAAAGCGTGCCGACGACCGAGAAATATGAAGTTTTACGGCCCGATCACGTGATATCTTAGAACCAATCAGATAACGCGTTGTATAGAATATTCATAATGAGGTATAATTATAAGATTAGGCAGCCTGTATACAGGCATATATATTAGTTCACAAAATTTATTTATACCTTTATAGAGAACAAATATAATTGTCTTTGAAACATTGAAGTTTACACATGAAATAAACATTTGATTGAAAGATTCTGTAACTATGGTGACCTTTTTAAATTGACCTTGAAATAACAGATTTTACAATACTTTTATAGAAAACTCATGAACCTGCCTGTGGTCGCCGCCAGAAGAAAGAAGTGAACATTGACAGCGATGATGAATATTTTGATCATAATGGGTATTCCTCTAAGTACGGCCCCTCCAGTATCCCTGGGGACTGGCGGGGGACCCACGAGGAGCTTCTGAGACACATCCGGAGACAGCGCAGGGCCGCCAAGGCCAAGAAACGGGAGGAGGACTTAAAGAGTGATCTAGGTCAGTTACTGCTTAATTTACTGCTCATTCATTTAATGTTTTCAAAAAATTATAAAATTGGCTTAAATATTGAATATATGAATTTTGTAAACAATCATGAAAGAACATGGCATGAAGGAGGACCATTCTAGAACTATGACATCATTAACTTGATAAAATTTTAAGTTTTAAACGGTAAAAGGCTCAAAATGACTTGTTTCATGTGTAATTTCCCTTTAGAAAACAGTGTCCACAGCCGTAGAACACATTAATTTTCAGATATGTTGTGTAAGATCCTATAAAAAATTACATTTCTCAAAATTTTTATGGGCAATGCATGTGAGCTATATAATCTGTGGTCTATTTATGTAGCCTGAATTCTCTGTATTAGAGAAAATAAGTGATCCTTAAAATTTAAATTTTTAAAAATTAGAGGAGAGCTTCTTCACACACTAAGCCTTTGGTGGTTGATTTTTACAGAGACTGTGGTTTGTAGCTGGTGTGGGAGGTCTTTCAGTAGGAAAGCTGCCGAGCGCCACGTCCCGTTCTGTGAGAAGTGGACAAAGGACCATGGCCGCCCCCAGAGTCCAACATTTATGTACCACACAAAAAGCAAGGCAGACAGGGCCAAAGAGGTCGGTACACTTATATAAAACAGTACAGTATATGTCCTAGCTGTACCATCTTTGCAGTTTACTGAAACAAGATGTTAATGGGACAATTTAATTGATCTCATCAAATTGTCAAGGAGATTCAATAATTGTCAATTCTAAATGGGGATAGTAGGATGGTAATCTTGTAGTTTTATAGATTTCAGTAAATGGAGATGGTAGGTAGTGGACTCTTGTAATGTTCATACAATAAAACTTAGTTAACATCAACAGTGCAAAGTTATTTATATACTAGTGGCAAAGATGTTTTAGTGTCTTTGGCAACATTTGATGATTTGACACTTTGGAATGATCTCAACTAAAATGATTTATAGATGAAGCAAAGATATACATGTAAATTACTCTAGTCGATCGCAAACTTTCAAATATAACAATTTTAATTTGAGGGCTGCAGTCTTATTAGAGATTTGTTATTAAGCAGTTCTCAATTCCTGTGGATGTTTTTAAACAATGTAGCATTGAAAGGGATATAGCTATATTTATCTGGATATTTTACGGACAAATATATAATATTATGTGAATATTGAGCTTGCATTATGATATTAAGCAAAACTTAATTATGTACAGAGTATAATATAGCTTTTCTTGATTTCTCTACAGTACTCAAAGAAAGTCCCCAAACCCAAAAGACATCGAACTCCCCACGAGGAGAAAGACTCTCCCCCTACAACACACAGAAGTAGGAGCCGACCCACCAGCTATCCCGATCACAAGGACCCCCAGGCAAAACAGAAAGGTAGGAACCCTCAACCAAAACAGAAAGGTTGGCATCTAGTGCTTACTGTGTGTGTGTGTTAAAACAAATGTGAAGGAAAAAATTATATTTACTTTGACATAGAAGAAGAAAGTGAAAACATGCCATGAATTTTTGCCTTGAAAAGTAGAATCTGATAATGTGCTAAAATTTTGGGATGTAATTTTTTATATAGGAGACTTTTTTTCAATTCTCAAAATAAGGCTTTTTCTGATAAAAGTTAAATGCCAAATTAGTTTATGAATATAAAATGTTAGGTGCATTTGTGGGAGTTTGCTCCCTTTCATCAATTGTTGTCTTCCAGCTTTGCCTTGTTCAATTTAAACAAGACAGAGCTTTACTAATTCTCTTCTTTATAGCTCTTTCAAAACTTTAAAGCATAAATATAATGTATTGATGTAAAAGTGCAAAAGATAAGATTTTTTAGGTCACCTGAGTAACTCAGGTGACCTATTGCTATCCGTTTTCGTCCGTCGTCGTGCGTCGTGTGTCGTGTGTTAACATTTGAACATTTTCAGCTTCTTCTCTGAAACCACTGAACCAATTTCAACCAAATTTGGTATACAGTATCTATGGATGGAGGGGAACAAAAATTGTGAATTTCATGGTCCCCGCCCCCCTGGGGCCTGAGGGGTGGGGCCAAAACCACTAAAATTATTGCAATCTTTAAAAATCTTCTTCTTTACTCCTGGACATCAAGCAGGCAAACTGTTGGCATGAATGTAATGAGCATTGAGTCCTCTACCAAAATTGTGAAATTCATGGCCCCAGGGTCAGGGGTTCTAGTGCTAGGGCGGGGCTCAATAGATTATGTAGTGAAAATGCATTATTTCTTTGAAAATCTTCTTCTCTGCTCCTGGGTATTAAATAAACTAACTAAGCACATAGTTATGATGAGCAAGAGTGCCTCTTCCAGATTTGTGAATTTTATGGCCCCAGGATTAGGGGTTCTGGTGTTAGGGCGGGGCTATATAGATTATATAGTTAAAATGCATTATTTCTTTGAAAATCTTCTTCTCTGCTTCTGAGTATTAAATAAACTAACTAAGCACATAGTTATGGTGAGCAAGAGTATCTCTTCCAGATTTGTGAATTTTATGACCCCAGGGTCAGGGTTTCTGGTATTAGGGCGGGGCTCTATTGATTATATAGTGAAAATGCATTATTTCTTTGAAAATCTTCTTCTCTGCTCCTGGATATTAAATAAACAAACTAAGCAAATAGTTATGATGAGCAAGCGTATCTCTTCCAGATTTGTGAATTTTATGGCCCCAGGGTCAGGGTTTCTGGTGTTAGGGCGGGGCTCTATAGATTATATAGTAAAAATGCATTATTTCTTTGAAAATCTTCTTCTCTGCTTCTGGGTATTAAATAAACCAACTAAGCACATAGTTATGATGAGCAAGAGTGCCTCTTCGAGATTTGTGAATTTTATGACCCCAGGGTCAGGGTTTCTGGTATTAGGGCGGGGCTCTATTGATTATATAGTGAAAATGCATTTATTCTTTGAAAATCTTCTTCTCTGCTTCTGGGTATTAAATAAACTAACTAAGCACATAGTTATGATGAGCAACAGTGCCTCTTCCAAAATTGTGAATTTTATTGCCCCAGGGTTAGGTGTTCTGGTGTTAGGGCGGGGCTCTATTGATTATATAGTAAAAATACATTAATTCTTTGAAAATATTTTCCTTTGCTTCTGGGTTTTGTGCTAATGATCCAAGTATACATACATTTATGATGAAGAACGGTGCATCTTGCAAAGTGGTTTTTTTATGCCCCCAGAGTCAGAGGGGGGGGGGGTACATAGTCTGAAAATAAATTAATGCTTTAAAAATCTGCTCTTTGGTATTAATCAACCATTTTATGACAACATTTTCAAAATTTTGAAATACCGGTATGTGGTTCCTTTAGGGTGAGGTACACAAATGGGTATAAAATGGAAGTGCATTTTCTTTTTGTTACTCTGATCTACCTCTGGGTATTAAGTAAATAGAGTAAGCTAAGTTAATAATTATGATAAGCAATGGTGCCTCTTTCAAAATTGTGGATTGTGAATTGAATTTCATGGCCTCTGGTTTAAAACACAAACCAAATTTAATTGTTTGAAAGTTGTTACACAATACTCAGGTGACCTATAAGGCCCGTGGGCCTCTTGTTTTTTCATTTGATAAAATGTTCACCAAATTCATGAAAAGACAAGTGCTTTTATTTTGCTAGGAAAAAAGGCTCTGTCTGTTGAAGAGTACATAGATAATTGTACTTCAGTGTCTTTTTTGGTAGAAAGTAGTTAAGCTTTCTTTTAATTTGTTTGCAGAGAAACATTTCCCCACGTCCAGTACTGGGCTGCACCCGGCCACTCCAAGGTCATCGTACACCCCCAAGTCTACCACCCACACGCCCAGAAATCACACCCCCAAATTCAAATCTGATGCCGAGTAAGTAGATGTTACCTACATTTTTATACCCTTCTCCTCTGGAGAGGTGATAAACTGTTATACTCTTCTCTGTCTGTCCCTTACAAATTTTCAAATTAAGTTTTTCAGCAATGACTTTTCACAGATGCTTGAAATTATAGCACACTCTTTATTTTTCATCAAAGTTTTCTCAGCAATTACTCAAGGCAGATGCTTGAAATTTTGATATTTTTGATGAACTTGTGTGTTATCACATGAGAGAGCATATATTCACACCAGAAAGTGGGGAGAGGGTATTTATAGTGAGGATTGGCTCACAGACTTCTAGGTTAACATGTACAGACTACCCGGGTAGTTTAAATACCCGGTACCTCAGAAATTTCTCAGAGTAAAGGAGAGTTGCAATCCTAATTATAACTGCAGTTCTGTAGCTTGCTGGTCTGAAAAATTTGGATAGATGACCATAGAGCTACAGTGCCACCCATTGAAAAAAGTGTATATTTATTGCACACAAAAAAAATTTCCTAATTAATTAAAAGGATACCTCATTAGTAAAATTTATCTTAAAACTAATGTGTTTTGGGATCAAAAAAGTATCACTGTTTTGTAAATGTCAGTTGATCAAATCATTTGCAATTTACCTTTCGTCAAAACCATAAAACGATTTAATTTGCCATGTACCGGTACATGTCATGGCAACATTCATCTTTTCATCAACCTCATTCTCAGTGTCAGAAAAAGTGGTTAACTTTATTAAAATTCCTGCCTTGTTCTCACTTTTATTGGCAGGCAAAATTCTATTTTTCATACTCATATGATCTCTTTGACCCTTAACCTCATAACCTTTTTGATGGTTCCTTGTCCAAATTTTACATACCACATGCCTAATTTACTTGTCACATGTTTTATTTCTAATACCTGTAAATATAGAACTATCGTGGAAACCTTCCTAAGTTTGTGACATCTCTGTTTTAGGTCTAAGCAGGGCACCACCACGGGGGCGTACTTTGGAGTGTCCGGTTCTCAGTTTGGTGCCAAGAGTTCAAAGTATGGAGGCGGGCTTAAAGGTTCCTCAGTTCACGGAACCGGGGTCAAAGGGTCAAGTACCAAGGGGACAGGAATATACCATAAACCGACTCATGTTAAATTTGCTACATAAGGCCCACCATTTAACCAGTTATGTAAAGTGCTCCATAACTTACTTCTTGCTGCAAGTTATGACTAAATGTGTTATTAGGAATGAAGAGAAAAAGGTGATTTTCTTTTCAGCTTCAAAATTTTGGAGTTTTTGATCATTTCTCTGTTGTTTTAGCTATAAATAATGGGAGGGAGGTACTTTTTTTTTTACATTATTACACATTGATATTATTATTTTCACACACTTTATGTAGCAATCTTTTTGTCACTAACTTGCCTGTTTTTTTATATTTTACGTATCAAAATTTATACAAGGTTTAAATTAGTTGAGGTTAATAAATATTAGTTTTTGTGTAACCCTGAATTTTTTTTTTCCCCCAAACGATTTCATGTAATTTAACTTAAATATATCCTCTGTTCCTTCCTTTTAAATTATTTCTGCTTCTTTTCATTTCATATTATTTTTCCTGGTTTTAGGTAGCCCATTCAAACTGTCAGGGGGTTAGAATGATACGGATGGTCAAATATTTCTCAGTTTACAATATGTATTTATATTTACAATCTCTTTTAAATTTTTCAATCTTTGAAGAATTACAGACTTACTAAAAGTGCAATAATTTCTGAGATGAGGAGCTATAGGTCTCGTTGATAAATAATTGAACTGATTACATCTTAATTTTGTCAATTTACATGTACTATCGAAATAAGAACATGTATTCTCATTTTTATTGTTTCTTTATACCAGTCTATTGAACTACTTTTATTCTGTAAATAAATGTGTCTTCCAACCATTTAATGAATTGATTAGTGCTATATACACTGTTTATATATCCTAATTTCAAGAATTGAGGAGGTTTTATCTATAAAGTAATAAGTTGGAGACTGTATGTTTTGCCGTATTTTATGAATTTATTCTTATTTGTAAAGAAGTGCCACGGCATGATAAAAAATGTTCTGGTAATTTGTACAACGATTTATTTATCAATAGCACAGAAACTTTTGATTCAGATACTTGAATGATTTTTTTTCTAAACAACGATGTACATGTAGATATGTTAATTCCTCATAAAAACTGTTTTCATGTAATTATTTTGATTGTGTGCTAATTTTATTGATAAATTTTTTGCACTTAATTATCCACCAAGTTTTGTATTACTGAAATCTACAAGAATGTTTATTTTTTGTGATTCCAAAGTTTTAAACACCAGTATATAAATCTATATATCTAATAATATTATATGCCTGGGAGTGGTTCATTATTTATCTGTTTGGAATTTTAGGCTTCATGCATATAAAAAAAAATATTTTATAAATCATATGCATGCTTTTATAAAACAACAATTTTCCTTGATTTCACTCCTAATTTATTAACAGTGCATATTTATAACAAAATCTTGTTTGAAACTGCCATTCAGTTTATTTGAAAAATATTACCACAAGTCTGTTAAGTAAATGATTTATTCCTTGTGATTATATATTTATTGTTTCTGATTAATTTATTTCCAAATTCCTATTCTTTACTTTTTTTCTAAAATGTAGCTACCTCAGTATTATATTTTTTGGTTAAGGAAAAATATTTGCCTAGTTTGAAGAAGTAAAAGTATTTAAAATTCTGCAGTCTTGTAGATACTGGCAGATTGATTTGCCTTGTAGGATGTAAAGATATTTTGTTTTCAAATTTATAGAAGTGCTAAATACATGTGTCGAACATGAACACACGTTGTGTGGTTTACAAACACCTGTGATACACCTATTTTGTCTTTTTTACATTGTATGTTTTCATTTTCCTCGTCTGTCCATTTTATATTAAGAAAAAATATTTTACCAGAATCTTTTACACAGTGATATGGAAAAGAATGTGTTAGCAAATGAAGTATCTTTAGCAGCATCTTTTCCTTGTAAACTAATTGTTATGTATTTTTTCTCTGCATGAAAGTTGATCAACTTTTTGTTTTACACACATGTGTGATATTGTTTTTGTTACTGGATTGTGATTCATTGTTTTTCTTCAATAAATGGGATAGTTTCTAATTCTTTGGTTTTGATTTTAATCTAAAATTTATTTCTAACATGGATGATTTCCTACAATGCACTAGAATAAAGTGTCACGGTCAAGGTCGACTTAATTGTGTAACTCTGAATGGGGACTCAATGGCAAACATATCTATGTGAAAGACTAATTCATGAAATTTACTTAGCATGATAAGACTACCTTGCTTTCTTGTACGTCAACATCGCGGGAAAGGGGGGGGGGTGTCGAAAATAACAGTTGACTGTGTTTTGTGTGTAGCTACTCCCGGGCTACTGGCAAACATATCTCTGTTTAAGATTTAAATTATTGAAACTTACTAAATTGTGATAAGAGTACCTTGATTTCTTGTAACGAAAAATATTGCGGGAAGGGGGAGGGGTCGGAAATAAAAGTTGGCTGTGTTTTGTGTAGCTACTGCCTGGACAGGTGGAGTAGGGAGAAAACTTTGGTGTGATTAAAGATCTTTTAAGGGACAGCCAGTAATATTTTGGTTAATAAAATTCGTTTTAGCTGAACTAAGTCAAAGCCCTGTGTTTATAGTTTACAAACAAGCACCAGAGTCCACTGTCAGGCATCCTCCCCGGGAGTTCGGATCTGTCTTCATCTCCCCCCGCCACACTCACACCGTGTCCAATCAATTCTCCTTAATTAACAACTACACTGGCCCTCTGTTTCATCTTAAAATGGGGCGAAAAATTAACAGAATTGGTTAATTACTGAAGGGGGGATTCATACAGTTTTGAAAATAACCGAGAATCCGGATTTATTAATTAAGGATTTTCTTTTGATGTTGGAGGAGTACAGTTAATTGTTTATTTATCTGTCATATTGTCTCGTGTCAATAAGTCTCCATTTTTACTGACAGTAAGTGTAAAAAACGATAAGAGGAGAGATAAAGTTATATCTGTATGTTTTCTGGTTGTCAGTAGAAGTCTTGTAGGACCGTTATCCCTGCGGGGCCCAGTCATTACACAAAAATAAAAATTAACAATATCTAGGATCAAGTGTCACTTTTCTGTGTATCGTTTAATTGTTTTCTTCTCCCGTTTTAGATTAGATGATAAAATAATTCTAGTGGAATGTTTCTTAGACCTCGCTATTGTGTTAAAGAACTTCAAATTTACATCGTTATAATGAACTGAAAGAATTTTTTTCTTCTTAATTTTTTGTTTATTTTAGAAGGGGATTAAAAATGGAATGCGTGAATTAAAATGATGATACAGATTTAATCACATATTTGTCTCTTCTATTGAGAAGCCGACAAAACATTTTTTCTGGAAAGCCACCAAAATACTAAACTCTACTTTTGATTTAATGAATCATATCAGAGTGTTATAGATATGTCACTGGTCTGACCCGTCTACCTCACGTCTCATCCCGACCTGAACAAACGTGTTTTATTATTCCTTTCTAAGTCCATAGTTTCTCCGTTATCTTCCATACAAAAACAAGAATTTAAATCTGTTTCAATTTTTTTAATACAAGAATTTTTTCAAGGTACCAAACAAAACCCGACTGTGTTCAATTATTTTACCTGCAGGACTTGATCAAATGATGATAGTATTAAATAATAGTATTATTAGCCGCTGTGTATTCATTGCTAGAGATAATGCTCCTAAATCCCGCCAAAAAAATCGGATTAAACGAAAATGACGAATTTGAGGTTCAACCTCGGTGGCCTAACAACAGGTCCTTATAGATATTTAAGCGTTTCAATAACAAAAGTATAAATTTCCTTATTTTCTATCTCTCAAACAAAAGGATCTTGACAATATTCAGTAATGAGTGTGTTCTTTTGAATTGAAATATCGATGGCTACTGATCGCTGCATTGTAATCGGATCGGGCTCAGGGTTTATGGTGCGAAAAACGCCCATAAGTCCGCCGCCCATTTTCGCCAGACTGTTTCTCCAAAGAACTTGAAAAGAGAACCGAAAATCGATTACCAACCATTTTTCGCACATAATTAGTAATATGTGAAAGAAAAGGCTATTTCTAAATAATAATGATTTTTCTAAGATATGTTGTACCCATTTTCAAAGTAACGAGCACTTTGAATTTATCTTAAAATATATTTTTAATTTATTTTGAATTAACATAATTTTTAGTGATAATTTTTGTCTAGATAATTATCAAAACTAAATCATAAATCGTGTTTATTGCCTACAGGTTTATCCCTAAGTCTAGTTTTTATGTAACCTTGGAACAATTAAGAATGAACTTACATTGAAAATTTGACAGTGTGAGTACTGTGCTCTCCATTAATTTATTAAGACACCTGAATCAATGAACCAATATTCAGGCTGTGAACATTTTATCGCACATACATACTTAATTGTTCAAGATACACGGAATGTCAAATTTTAACTTCATTTTACGGTCCAAAAGGTGTTTTCAAGTGTCAAAGGTCGCGAAGAAGGCATTGTCACCCAGGGGCGAGGCGCTGGCGCTCTGACCGGCCTTTCCTCGGTCTATTGTAGATTTCACAGATCGATAATGTATAGATCTCACAGATTGCTAACAATATTGTTCTTCCATTTAGCACGCTAATAGATTTATTGACTCTTATTTTGATTACACGAGGAAACTAATTTTTTTATTGACTACTTGGTGTTTTATGTAATGAAAGATAAATAATTTTCAACTCCGGTTTTAATTTTTAAAATTTTGACTAAAGAAACTAGAAATGAAATGAATTTATTATTTTTCTAAGTTGACAGGTATTGCTTTATTTTCAGTTCTTTAAGAAAAAGAAACAAAGGAAAAACTGTGACCGTATCATCTCAAAAACAACTCGTTGTGTGCTGTTTTTGCAGCATCTGCAGTGTTTAATCTCTTGAACACCTTATAACAACATACATGTACCAATTTTAAAAATACAGGAAATAAATAAGAAATATTTCAATGGGTAAGCTAAGGGTATTTTTTGAGTGCATGGACATTGTTCGGTGGTTTGAGTACCGTATTGTACTGGGGATGAGTTTTGCCACACATTATGTTTCTATTTCCTGCTGGGGGATCATTGTGCCCGTCACAATGGCCGCAGTTTTTATTCTACAGCCCTAATCACTTTATAAAATTTCACTCTCAAATCAGTAAAGTTCTGGTTGATTTTCTTTTGCCCGTGCGGCGTGTGGTATTTCTTTGTGGTGCTTTGCTATATGTCAGGGCGATGTCAGAACCTTGTGTCAAATGATTGCAGCATTAACTCGAACGTAACCGAGAAGATCCAGGCTGGTCAGAATTTATGGGGGTCACGCACAATGCGCTGTTTGTTCCCCCTCCCTGCGGGAGATCGGAGTGGGCATAGCTCACGGTGTGGTCAAGAAAATCCTCGCACGGCCGCTCAGTATTTGTTGTTCTTAGACCTTTTTAAATCGGAATAAAAAGGAGAAACGAATATTTTTTTCAATAGAAAGAAATATTACGGTTTGAATACATCGTATATATATAAAAGCAAAAATAAAAAAAACTGAAATGTTTAAAACTCTTTATTTAACTAACTTCCGAAATTTAAAGCACGAAGAACAGCATGAGATGGTTTATTTACTTGTACTCGTAATTGTAACATACTTCTTGAAATATATCATATATGAAATAGATGATGCAGAAAGACCGTGCCAAAAGTATACTTATTAACGTCAAACCCCGCGCGCTGCAAGAACTGCATGCCAGGGCCGACCACTCCGCTCAAAATACATATTGATGAGGCGTCAATTTAATATTCATTGAGTCACCTTATCAAAAGTACATTAAGACATCTTTCTGATTACACAAGGATTACATAAATTTGAACATTAGATGTTAAAAATGAACAAGTCGCTGAATTTATTTTTGTGTGGTAGTGTTACAATTTGCTAAAGTGTTCGCATGCTTAAGAAATCAGAATGACCGAAAGAATTTATTTAAATCTCTTTCAGCATTAAATAGAATCAAGTTTTATTATTTTTTTAACAATGATTTGTAAATTATTCTAAATTTTTACTTTTTCCATTTTGAAAATTCAGATATATATGTTTATTATATATCCAAAACATTAAGTATTTAAAAGCAATTTGTTACTCTAACTTTTCCAACTATTTTTGTACAAAGATTGTTGACCATAATTGACTTTAATTGTTATATATATATAAAATATATATATTTCACTTTTGTGCATTCAACAAGATAACATATCCCAATCTTAAATATAGATATTAAATATTCTAAAATTTACTTTAGGACAATTTTGATAATAAAATTCACAACAATATGTTTACTGGTCAGTGGATAATTAAATATTGTTTATTTATTGCTTTTTCCAAACATATTAGTTGAATATTTTTTTCTGCTAAATTAATGATAGGGCAGTAGGTCGCTATCTTTGCATTCAGCCGTCACAAATTGAAAGTGCCCCCTGCAGCGCGAGCAACAAGTTGAAGGGAACTTGTTTGACCAATCAGGGGGCGGGATTTCGGATGCGGCCTGGTTACGTCACGGGGATAATGAACAACTACTGGACACTGGTCACGACTAATAATGAAGTAAGTTGGAGATAATTTTCCCTCTGGCCGATCTTTGACGCAGAATAAAAACTCACTGGAGGAAAACACGACTTGTCAAAACTTTTTCAATCTTTGAATAGTGACAATTGTTACATGGGCCAGAAGTGAAATTCATTTTTAACTTTCACCCCATGTTACTTTGGACGTCCAAGTCATTCGGCCGTTGAGTGAGACGTTAATTATACTTGACGAATAATGAACAGTTACCCGAATTTTTCCTCGTCAAAAATATTTTCTTAAATTTGGCCAAAATATTTTTCTTAATTTTGGCCGTAAAGTGACTAAAGACTTCCAAAAATTAATTAGAGGATGGACACCTACATTTTGATTCCGGACGAGTTTGGATTGGTCCTGACCCTTCACCCAAATCCGTCCAACATCCTGGAGATGTCGGTGGCAATCTGGAGCAATGACTTCGTCCCCCGGGGAACCACCTTCTATCCTGACCACGGGAAAGTCCGCGTAGAAAAGCTAGAAGTCTATTCCAAACTCCCGACAGACGATGTAAGTATACTAGTATGTCATAACTATATGAATTTTTTTTTTAATTTAAAGTAACTTTTTACTTTTTAGGAATATAGAAATTCATTACTTCAATTTCAGTTTGTTTGATTTAAAGGATAATATGATAAAGTAAATTGCATTTATCCTTTTCATTCATAAATGTTCAAAAAAAAAAAAAAAGATTATAGAAAAAAAAATTATACATTATGTTTATGGAGAAAGAAAAATACTAATCTGATATTTGTTAATTTTTTTTTTATTTTGTAAAAAGAATATCTGATAGATTTTACATTTTTGTGCGAATTAAGTTTTATGCAAAACATTATACAGGCCTTGAAAAAAGGTTGTTTTGCTTTATTTTAGAAAATCTTGATTTAGTTTCTTTTCTAAAAAAGAGAAATTCTAATTATATATAGCACATTTTAAATGGTATAGATTCATCCGATTTTTCTGTCGAGTTTATTTTCTTATAGATTTTGCGGTTTCATTTTTGCTTTCATATTAATTAAGAGTTTTTCGAATGCCTTTTTGAAATACTTTTCTGCTTTGTTCATGTATTTGCGTTTTTTCTTTATGAAAAAAATAATACTAAGTGATTCCTACAATACTGTGTCTCACTTTTCTTGACTGAAATTAATATATCACAGTGATATATACAATTTCATTATTTCAGCGAAATTGATATATCACGCCTTCTTGATCAGTAAACGAAGTATCATCAAAATATAAACTTTCATTTCTGGTATATATGTAAAAATAAGATAAAAAGGAATAACTAAGATTCTTAACGAGTACTTATGATAAAGAGGCACACAGAGCAACTCTTTGATGAACACCCATACGCATCCGTAACAGAGTCAGCGTTTATCTCGCGATGCTGTGCGAAATGTGACGTATGCGCGAGAAGATTGTGTAAATGACACAATATGCACATTTTATCTTTACTTCATAATATCATAAGTGTTGTCAAGTAATTACTAATTATATCGGAAGTCGTTAAGAGAATAAATATCTACACATCAAAGGATTTCCCTCGGAGACGAACAAATGAGCGAAGATGGGCTTCCTCTTGCCATGGAGAGCTAATGTAATAAATGAACATTTTCGAACTAGCAAACTTCTGATAAAAAGATTAAAAAACACAAAATGATCATAATTTTAAAACTAGCATATAATTTTGAAATATATAGATTAGTTTTTTTTAAGAAAAAAGTAAAATGTGCCAAGAAATTAATTTTAAAAAATAACAATATAAAGCAAACAAAAGTAATTCTAAGTCTGCATTTACATAGTCCCTCCTTGAAGAAAAAACCCGAAATAGTGTTTAGAAGAAGTCTTTGGATTTTTTTTCTATCAGTTAAGTATATATAAAAGCAATATTTGTGTCTCCTGATTGAGGGATAAGCAAACTGAACACTTCATTGTGTAATTCCCGACCCCTACCCGTAGATGAGTTAGTGACGACCCTAACAGGTTCAGAGTATGGACCCTAGAACTGACACAAATCCCCAGCGCCTCCACTAAGTGTGTGACGTAATCCGGACTGGGGGACCGCTAAATCCCGCGCTCGATCCCCCTAATCTGTGTCTGAAGCCCACACCTGACTCCGCGCCAGGGAAGCTGCTTCAAGTGTTCCTTGACAAATATTGTCTTTTAGACGGAAGTTGAAGTCGTTGACATAAATCTGTTTTTAACGCTTTTGTCGCTAAATTGCTCTACCAGACTTGTTAACTGTGTGCGAAAACTCGAACGCCGGGGCTGTAAAGTTTAGAAAACTCTGCTACGCACAGAGGCGAGATACATCATTAATTAAACATAAACTCTGCGTTTTTAAAAATAATCATACATTAAAACTGAATTAATAAAAGTTTGAAAAGATGAATTTGTAACATGTTAAAATTAAATTCATTTAACGTGTAAGTGAATGGTCGCCTATCACTCTTTACCACTATATTTGAAGAAGGTAGGCAGTACATTAGAAATAAATTGCTATGATTTCTCCGTGTTTGTCTGTAGTTTGGCGGGTGTCTATTTTATCACCTTTCTATTTGGGTCCCTTTTCTGGGTATTTGTGAAGCGCTTCCTTTGATTTCGGAAGGGAGATCAACAATAGCACATCAGACAATGGTCTAAAGGGGAATACGTCCCTTTGATCGAAGTGAAATTTCAATTATTGAGAGGCACGTTGTATTAGCCACAGTGACAATACATGCTCTATTTACTTTTTGTAATATTTATTTATTTAGTTAGTTGGATAAACTTTTGCCATTTACAAAGTAGAGTTCCACTGCTTATTTCTGTCAATGAAGTGTTTTATGCACCAAATAAATAATTTTATTTATTTATTGTACGGGAAAAAGGAATTTCGGGCGCTAGAAACTTTAAACAATAGTGCAATAGATTATCTTTATTATTTTTTACATTTCTCTCTCTCTCTCTCTCTCTCTCTCTCTCTCTCTGGGGAATTAAGTTAAAATATTCCCTATCTTGTTCAAAGGCAAATCTTAACGGGAACTACTTGTTAACAGTTAGGTTGTAAACATATTGTATAATTACGCTAATTAGATCTACACTTAACATATTCTAAACACGGCTCCCTGGCGCTGCATAACCGACCAATGACGGGCGCAGGAAGTTGGTGGCGGGGAGCGCGCTATGGGGCCCGTGATTTTGACTGTACATCGTGTGATATGAATGAAGCAAGTGTTTGTCCTTACTGTGGGGTGGTATTTTCTACAAATAAAAGTGTTTTTCATTAGTACTAAAGCACAATCGAGGCATTGTCAGTTGTAGTCTGGTATCGATAAATGACCTACTGGGCACGTTTGATCCAAGATTTTTTGATTTGATTGTTGTTCGCAATTTGTTAAACAGTTTATTTCGGACAATTGATAAACACAGCAGAACATAATATGTACAATACTAAAAATGTATCACATGTAATTAAATATCATACCAATTTTCCTTATTCAAGCATGCAAAAAAAAAATGAGAAAGAGCGGACAACATTTGTTGAGATGAATTTTGAAATTTTAAAAAACAAAATATAAATTAGAGATTCCTATTTTTGCTCAAGAAAATACGGAAAAGATCTCACAATAATTCGCATTTCTTTGGCCACGTGGAGCAATAAGATAATGATTAATAAAATGTTGACAAATTGAGATAAGCTGTGAACATTGCAACAAGGAAGGCGATATAGTTAATCTGATAAGGGAGATTAGAATCCGAACGGATCACCGGCCTCCTCCAAGTAAATTACATATGTAAACAGGTTAACGTAAAGAGGGCCCAGCGATGATGGGCGATAAACGGGGGCAGCTGTCAGAAAGGGGAGTCTAAACAGTTGTAAACCAGCCT
The DNA here is from genome assembly GCA_003671525.1 of Saccostrea glomerata. Classification (NCBI taxonomy): domain Eukaryota; kingdom Metazoa; phylum Mollusca; class Bivalvia; order Ostreida; family Ostreidae; genus Saccostrea; species Saccostrea glomerata. The sequence continues at coordinate 905,648 of PRKT01000060.1, read as the reverse complement.
CTCTACAAATCTCACGAGACCTTATAAACGAGGGTGTGAAATTTGGAACTTTTTACTTTGCACCAATTCCAAGAAGTCATTTTGGTAGAATAAAATCTGGATTGTGTCAATTCAAATCCAAGATGATCATAAAATTAAAGTAAAATGCTTTATTTTATTATAAAGCAAAGCTTCTCGTTTAAAAAAAAAAATGAAATTAAGTCCCAAGAGTTTAATGTAGACTTCTTGGATAAGTCATATCCCTAAGTGTGCTCACTTCCGATAACGTCTGCGATTATGATACGTTCAGAAAAGAGTTGAAGTATAATATCGATATTGGTAAAAACGGTGTAACTTTTATTTTGCATTCCATCATGATGCTGTAAACGATCATCGAGAGCAATTTAAAACCGAGTCGAAGGAACCGCCGACTGGGGGAAAAACGAAAACCTCTATGCTTCTTTATTGTTTCCAGAAAATCCAATAAGCCGCGCTCAACTTTTAACATAATTGCTCACTCAACTTCAAGTGTAAAATCTATTATTCCCATTCCAGATAGGGTGATATTGTCCTCTTAATTTGGTAATAACGAATCATTACAATTTAATCAAATAGCTCGACCATTGGCCAAAATCACTTCTCATCTCCTTCACAGAAGAGCTCGCGAAAAGTGGATGGCTGTTTTAATTGGACAGATGATGTAACCATTGGTAACCCGGGGTGAAGCATCATGGCTGACTGATAATTCACCCCTTGGAGTTACATTTCAAAGAGAAATTCAAAAGGCGGAGGACTGGCTCCCCAAATGGTCATATGGTGGTCTCAAAAATAAAATTTAATGTAATTTGGGACCTTCAGTACTCGAATGACGTAAGGAATGTCCATCTGTGAGAGACGTGGTAGATGGGTTAACATTTTACAATATCTTCATTTTTTTCCTTCGACACTTCAATCTCTGATAAAATAAAGTAATTTTAACAAAGATGTATTAAAAATAAAATAATTTATAAATATAACCCATCACTTGTAGAGACATGGAATACTGGGTACTTAAATCAGTCCAAAATTTCAATCCCAAGAAATCAGAAGTTTTTCTTTGATTGCAAACGTCAATATTTTTTTTATCAAGTTCCACATATTAAAAGTCTTTTAGCGGTAGTCACAACTCTATGAAATATACAATTTGGAGAAGAGGGCAAATAATATAAAATAAATATTCTTAAACTGAAAAAGTGGTGAATTGCAAGACTTTCAGAATGTTTTCGGTATCGTTCGGAAGGTCATGATGTTGCTCGTGTGCATTGCGTAATAGGAGGACCTCTCCGCCGTGGTGCACGTGTCTGGGATGACAGAAGGTTAAAAGGGACATCTGTTACGGGGGGACTCGCCATTCACTCTCACTATTATCACATAATAATAGGGGATCACCCCCTAAACACTTTATACTAATTGATTCGCGTGGCGGGGCCTCGACTTCTGAACCCGAGCGTATAATGTACTGTCTAATCAAGAGGCCGGAGTCTTCAAACCGGCTCTAAATACGTGTAATACAATGTTTAAATTTGAATATTTCTGTTCAGGAAACGTGAAATTGAATTTGATTTAAAGTTAACAGGTTGATAAACCATTCATTGCACGACAAAGGATATCCTGCATTTATTATTCGAGGACTCTGGTCAGAACATCGCACACTAATGACCTTTTGAATATCTCTCATGTTTTATTGCTCTCAAATGTCCATCATTTTTAAATTTCTCAACTTAAATTGTAAAGAGGACGTGTGTTATGTACTTTGAAATACAAGAGAATGCATGGTTTACATGAATCACAGTAATGCCATGTCATATCGTCCGTGAAATACCATTGAAGAATGCAATACCCGAAAAGCTTTCCGGTTTTCGGAATAGGGTCCTTATCTTTACTATATATAATATTCCATCATTCCCAATTTTCAGCTTAATAGTCTTGAATAATGTATTTCAGGTTCGGCATAAGTTTGGTTGTCAAGATGACATTCTTATCTTGGAAGGAAAGGAAGTCCGCCATTGTAACTGGGTTCGATTTTGTAAATCTTCAGATGAACTAGAACTTTCCAACGTGTTTGCCTCAAACAGAGATGGAAAAACAACGTACCAGACATTACATACTATAAAACCTAATGATGAAATCATTGTATACTTTGAAACAACTCCACAAACAGAAGAAAACATCAGACAAAAACATGTCGATAGTGCTGAGCAGTCAATGTTATCTGAGGACGAAGAAATTGATGTTGTCGACATCGGTCCTGATGACGTCATGGAAACTGTCGAAACTTTGGGAAGAAAAGAACATTTAGACCTTAGTAGCGATCCTTCAAAGCTAGAACTAAATAGTTCATCAGAATCAAGTTAGTTTTATTTTATTGTTAGTTTTGATTATTTTTTAAAAAACCGAAATATCAAGAAACTGATAGAAATGGTCTTGATCAGTCATCTTTCGATTCGATCCCTTCAATAGAATCACCATTTCTTTACCTTTACAGCAAGAAGCGAGAAGCTGTTCTTTACCTCGCCAACGCTTTCATCCTCACTTCTGACGTCACCTATTGCAAGAGCAGACGACTGTCCGTCAAACTTCAGCGGAAGTGACGAACACTCAAGTGTGAGTACAAATGATATAAATATCTCATAAACACAATTGCATTACTCTGTAGATTCGTTATTTAAACATGACCGATTTTATTTCAGATAAAACTGGAATGTTCCGAATCGGACGTTACCAACAGCAGTCCAGAACAAATAGTCCCTGATAGGCCCGTCAGAAGAAACAGAGAAAGAACATGGCTGCCTTGTGATATATGTGGAAAGAAATTTGACCGTCCATCGCTCCTCAAACGACACATGCGGACACATACAGGTATTGTAAAACCTATTACTTTACTTTTTATCCATAACCCTTGCTGAACAATATACATTTTGTAATCCGTTAACTTCATTAATGACCTGTGATTCAGTAGTGACATTGACCTTATTGTAGGTGAGAAGCCTCATGCCTGTGACGTGTGTGGAAAGGCCTTCTCCACTTCCTCCTCTTTGAACACGCACAGACGCATCCACAGTGGAGAGAAACCCCACGTGTGTAAAGTGTGTGGAAAGCGGTTCACTGCGTCATCAAACCTCTACTACCATAGAATGACGCACGATAAGGTAACAGAAACGGAAACAAATATCCAAAAGATAACATGGAGCTTAAATATTGATATTAAAGACTGTTTGGATCGAAGAATAAGTAGAAAGATAAATTGTCCTAATGTTCTTTGTTTTTTTTTCCAGGAGAAGCCCCATAAGTGCACGCTGTGCTCCAAATCCTTCCCCACGCCCGGGGATCTCAGAAGTCATATGTACGTCCATAATGGCTCCTGGCCCTTCAAGTGTGAAATCTGTCACCGGGGATTCAGCAAGCAAACCAACCTGAAAAACCACGTGTTGCTTCATTCCGGTGAGTTTATCGTAAGAATTGTCGTCTTATCTCATCTCTTCTACAGCTCCATATATTTCCGATTTCTTATGGTCGTTAGAATCCCTCTAATGTTCACGACTGTTTCGGTCAGTGACGAAATAGGTCATTGTCTAAATATCTTTGACATTTTTCATACTTTACTCGTAGTTATCCATTTACCCTTTTATTTTTAGGAGATAAGCCACATGAATGCATTCTCTGCGGAAAGAAATTCGCCCTTCAGTACAATCTGAAAACACACATGAAAACACACGAAGGTAACTATTTGACATAACATTAAAATTTCTTGCCGTTGCTCGGTATCTGAATCGAATTCAATTGATCACGGAAATTGCTGATTGGTACATATATAATTATGTAAGTTATAAATATACATTTTGATCTATTCACAGCCTCCTCGGCACAAGATAACTGTATCAAATGTGGAAAGTCCTTTGTACCCAATCAGAGTTCTCCAAAGCGAGTTTGCCAACAATGCCTGAAGGTCAAACCAGAGGATGCTGAAAATGGACCAAAGAAGAAGAGGATCACCGACTTCAGTATCTCTAGACTGACCGAAACCACTCCAAAGAAGATGTCTTTTTCTCCGTATCGTCCGAATAAGTCTGCTAGTAGTGAAGGGCATTCACCCTTCCCAAGCCCAGAGTTCCTCCATTCCTCTCCCTATTCCCCTAAACTAGTTCCCCCACCATTCGGACATTCCCTGTTGTCACCACTACAACCAAACAACCTCTTAGCGAACAATGTCCATTTCTCTCACGCTATTATGTCTCCCTTCCATCAACGGTTTTTCCAAAGTAGAGGTACCGGCAATCTTCCCAAACCTTTATTTGGAGAGGATATGTCATCTGGAAGTGACACACCTTCGCCATACTCAAGGGTATCGTGGCCAGGATCCCTGACACATCACCAAGGTTACTAGGTAACCGTAGTGATGAAGTGATATACTTTACTCATCAGCACCGTAGCCAACTTCTCTGACACTTCTCCAATGTAAGTGATGCACCAAAATCATTCCGAATAACCGGAAATGACAAACCTAACTCACGGGGACGAAACCCGGGATCCTTCTCATGTCACCAAGGCTACCAAGTAACCGGAAGTGGCATATCTTAATCAATTAAAGGAATCGTAGCCAGTTCCCCTTTCATATCACCAAGATTACTGGTCATGAGTAATCAGAACTCGTCTTTTAATAATATTCTAACATGTATGTGACTAGTGTAACGCCGTCCATGCTTTGTGCACAAACTACGCAAGTGATATCAGACTGTCTCCCGTACTGTCTTATTTCTATCTGTAAATAATACCAGATATATATTTAATAAAATGTTTTAAATTTTGTATGGACTTCTGTTCACCTTTAGTGACCATGCACAAGGGGTAAGTGTTCATTAGTGGGCTATATGAAAGGCAATGGCTCGTAAAATTCTAATGACCTCCCTTGGGTGTCGTAACTTCGATAGGCATCGGGACGTGTGCTTTATGTAAGTCAGCCAGAGGATCAAGACAATCTGATGAAAAACACGTAACAATCCGAGTTTTATGTTACGACCAATGTTTTGATTCTCTTTGGTACAGATTCAGAGTTGGGAAATTCTCTGACATCCCTTACAAAATATCCAACAGATATGATGTCCCCTTTTGTCTAACTTGTTTTTTCCTTCCTATTTAGTTTCTATATAAAATCTCTACATGTTCATTCTCAATATTTGTTTGACACTAACATGACAGTCCACAGTTTTAAATTTTTATATAAGTATAGCCGGGGGGGGG
>PRKT01000060.1:861029-891115 GCA_003671525.1 Saccostrea glomerata | reverse complement strand
CAGTTTGACTGCTTGATGTCCAGGAGTAAAGAAGAAGATTTTTAAAGATTGCATTAATTTTAGTGGTTTTGGCCCCACCCCTCAGGCCCCAGGGGGGCAGGGATCATGAACTTCACAATTTTTGTTCCCCTTCACACATAGATGCTTTATGCCAAATTTGGTTGAAATTGGTTCAGTGGTTGCAGAGAAGAAGCTGAAAATGTTCAAATGTTAACGCACAACGCACGACGCACAACGCACAACGCACGACGCACGACGACGGACGAAAACGGATAGCAATAGGTCACCTGAGTTTACTCAGGTGACCTAAAAATGCATGATTTTTTTAATGTTATATTAATCAATAAGACATGGCCACACAATGCAAATAATGCACAGGCTTAACATTGTGTCACATCAATTCAGTTTTATGTGGCTGGACATTTCTTACAAACAGAGTACATTTATCCATCACTTATTGGGTAAAATTAACTTCAAATCAATTTAAAGCATTGAGGATTCCTTGTGCAAAATTCCAATGGAATAAAATTACATGCTATTTTAATTTGATTTAAATTACATTTCTGACGAACCTGGATAATGTGTTAAACAGTATCTCAATGTTGAAATAATGCTATTAAAATCAAAGGATTAAACATCCTACTTAACTCTATTTGATTTTCATTTACACTTGTTTTAGATTGACATTTTGCGAGAGCAATGAGAGCTGTGTTTTGATTGGCTGGTCGTACCTGTAGCCTCTGTGGGACCTCGGCGGTGGGGATGTTGAGGACCTCGGCCACCAGCACTGTCTTCTCCTGCAGGTGTTCTTGTAGCGTCTCGTCCAGCCGCCGGATCTTCTCTGGATGAAGGCGAGAGAAAAATGACACTCAAAATCATGCACAGACACTAACTCGGCTAATCTCAGGGACAACACTAGTATCGGTTAGTACTAGACTCAGATCTATAACATTGTGAAGGTGTCTTTTTTACATGTGATCAATTTACAAGACTTTTTTTCCCTTCTAAAATAATTTTTTGATACCAGTAATTTGTAATTTGAAGATTCCTCATTCCCAAATATTGCAAAACAAACAAGTAATAGTAAACTCTATTTTGAAGAACAGTGAGTTTGAATTGAAAGACATTTTCACAATGTTATAGGATGCTTTTCAAAATTGCAAAATACTGGTAACAAAAACAGAACAGCCGATTTCATCTCATGCCTGCCATACAGGTGTTAGTAAAAAGGTGACACACGGCAGCCTCTCATCAAACTTCTGGATCTAGTAATCAGAAATATGTGGAGGGAAATCTCTTCAGGGATGGCCTTATATTTAAAATCATAAACATGTGTAAAACAAATTCAAGTTTTCCTCGTCCATATCAAACCATAGACACCACCAACAAAATGCACACCTGTATATAATAGTGATAATCAGATACTGCATTCCTGACTGAGACTGAATGTGAAGTGAGTGTGACGTACCTAGCGGGGTCAGGACGGGCTCAGCTTTCTGAGTGAGTGGATTCTGTACAGTGATCTCATCAGGCTGAATGAGCTCCTCCTCTATATCTTCCTCCTGTCTCTCCGCACTCGGCCTGTAAAACAAATTGGATACATTAACTGCATCATCATAATTATTTCTAACCACATCCAAATCAACTACCTTAACCCTACTCTTATCAATTGTGAGAAATAAGTGTGACTTACGCAACTTCTCAAACATGCACATACAATGTTTATTGATTTGAAATAGGTATTTTCATTTTCATTTGTGGATATTTTCAGTTGAAAATTATCCACATATATGTATTTCATTATATTAATTATGTCACATACACCAAACCTTTTTACATGTACAATAAGATATGCTATATGCGGGGCCTCACCTTCTTATGATTTGAGGAGGCTCCACGGCCAGCTCATGCACCTGTGCCGGTTCCTGGGCCTTATCCTTCCTCTTCTTGAAAGTTTCAGCTGCTTCTTTGATATGTCTTATCCACCTAAAAATAAATCAGTTGTTGGATAAGTATCCAAGCAAAAATAAATCAGTTGTCAGTTTGAACTTTCCCACCCAAAAATAAAACAGTTGTTCATTTCGACAAAAAAAGAGGTAAAAACAGATTTAGTTACAGTATATTTATATATATTATAAGTTATGACAATCCAATTCTAATTTTAAAATCATCTCTGTTTTTTATTACTTACACCGAAATTAAACTGATTTATGCTATACTTACTTTTTCTGTTCTTCTGTTGATGTTGCTGAGAGCTCATAAATCTGGGTTTTTGAAACAACGAAGAATGCCTTCTTGTCTACAAATAAAATGAATTTAGATGTGAGAGAACAGTGAATGGTACTTGAAGTACACCATTGTAATGCACCTTGCTGGTGTTGATTGTATGATAAAGTTCAGAAGTAAATAATTTTCATTCAATATTTTAGAATAAAACAGCATTCCACACAAAGTTTTGACTTACTTTTTGCCCCCCCCCCCTACCTATTACAGATAATCCTACATATGTATTATCAGAGAGTACAAAATAATCAGAAAGAATTCACCATGCACTCCAAGCTAGATTTTTTCTGCCCCCCCCCCTTCCCCATAAATAAATACATGTACATCACTTACAAGATTAAATCAAACCTTTACATTGAACTAACAGAGACATAAATGTGATGTTACTCAGTCTTTCATGGATTAACCAATTCCATCACAGACTGATGATAAATCCTGATGATAAATCCTGATATTTACCTGTGGCTTTGCTGTTGGTGTGGAGTACGTTCTCCAGCCTGAGGAGAGGACTGAACTGATATCGACTGTCTTCTTTACCGGCCACCAGTTGAGTAGATTGCTGTTTGAGAACCAGTTTATCGTCCTGTTTCTGAAATAGCACTAATAAGTCTTCTAACAGGACCACATGACAGTCGATCGACTTCCTCTGGTTAATGTTCCACGTCAACGCTCCGTCCAACATCAGCTTATGTTTACCCAGATCCAGCTCCTGTAACAACACAAATCGTTCAGTGTCTAACTAATAAAAAATTATATTAGTGATTTCAGAGTCCCTTTAAATGAAAACAAAACATGTGAAGAGTTAAATTTTTTAGTGTGGGTAAAATGAAGTGCTTAGTTCTTATAATTTAAATTTCTACATGAATTCATGACGCTTCATACCATAAAAATAAAGAAAATCCCCCCCCCCCAAACCCAAAAAAAAATTATTTCATAGTATTGGTTTAAATGAAAACTAACATGTATGACCTGATTATATTGGCATAGTTACCCTAAATTCCGGATGATCCAGTTGTTTCTTGTCAATTCTACGTTGTAACATTTTTAGTTTGTAGCTGTTTTCACAGTCCTTTACGGCTTGATTGACATAAGCCAGAATTTGTTTACTCAACTTAAGGGCTCGTTCCAGCCGAGCATACTCCTCAGTTGAAGCTGAAAAAGCAAATCAGTTTTGAGCAATAATTCCACAATGATTTGATAGAAACAAAACTACAAACTCAAGAAAAAAATTAAGAAACAGATTACAATAATTACATGCCTTAATAAACTTACTTTGAGTATATTTCATAAGATTTTCTATTAATAGTGGATATTTGGTGAGACGCATCATCTGTGTAGGAATTAAATCTCGTAGCTGAAGCCGGCGCATCAAGGGACTACTTTCTGCCTCCTACAAGATGACCATTCAACAATACAGTTTTGTTTATCTGAGAAATATCATAACTACTTTAATTAGATTTACATTTACATTTACTCACCATAAGGAAGTTTGCCAGCTTGGAATCTTTTCTCTGTTTTGCCCGTAATAAATCTAGGGCGTATTGCTGGTTCTGACAAAATTTGGCACAGCCATTACGGAATGCTTCTCCCTCAGTTTCAAACTGAAATCAATACATCTCAATTCACAAGTTTTCATGCACAGTATAAGTTATTGAGCATTTGCTGTACCTTCCATTGGTGTTACCAGATGATTTGCGTAGTTACCTAAGCCAGTAATATAGGTACTGTAGATTCCTAATTGTACGCAAGGAACTTATCCTGCAATTTTATGAGAAGTACAACTTGCAAAATAAAATAATTTGATACTACTTTTAGATCTTCAATGCAGGTAAAAACTCTTCTCAACAATTCACTCACAAGTTCATCTTCTGGTGATTTGACAACCACCTGTGACTTAGCCATACTAAGTTCTAGCATACAATGAGGTAGGTACAGTATTTCAAACTGAAGTGACCATCCCAGATGACCTATATACTTACCCGAGCCAGTAATATTTCCCCGACCTCTGTCAACACGGAATTCTGCTTCTTCTGTTCTTTCATTGCACAGTTCATTGAACCTAAGTAATAGATGTATGTATGCAGTATAAATTTCTCACATTCAAATCCATTTCATCAAGTTTTTAAGGCCTGCTGATCATTATAGTCAGGTATCACAAAGCTACTCTATTATTAAAATACACTTTTTTTTTTTATTCATCAAAAGTAAACTCTGGCCTGGGGGCCATAAAACTTAGACGAGCTCTCTTTTGCTCTCGGTCTCACTTTTTCCAAAGGATTATATAGTGGAAAAGTGAGACTGAGATCAAAAGTGAGCTCGCCTAAGTTTTATGGCCCTCAGGCCTGTAGACAAATATTTAAGGTAGAAACTCTTACCATGTAGAGCTACCATTTCCTCTAGGTTCGGGAATAATACATTAACCAAATCCTGTGATATATTAGGGTCCTGGGACATAGGTTTATAAAATAAATTCTGTAATATCTTCAAGTTCCGACAGTGAGTTCTCTCTGTGTAAAATAATTCTGAAAAAAAAAAAAAAAAAATTAACAATAAATTGTACATGTATATTCCCGATATTATCAGCTGACAATTCACCAAAAACTAATATTCATCATACATATTGTATACATAAATACGTGCTTAATAAGTATACCATACACATTGTAGGACCTCTATTAACAAACCAGGAATAATAGATACTGCTTTTCAGATACAAAAATTTATATTGCCTATAGTATATATTTATTGTCCTTTACAGATCAGCCAAATACAGTTAACACTTTAGATTTAGAGATCTCTTTTGGCCAAAACATTTGACTTAAAACATTACTTTTATACATGTTCGATGAGCTAAACCTTACCATTTATTACTTCTAGTCTCTTCCTATCTTTTGGTCGTAACTTCTTGTAAACATCTCTAGTATATATTTTTTCTAAGGGAGGTAATTCATTTTCAACTTCGAAATCTGAGTCATTTTCTATGGTATGAGGAATATTATTAACAGCATCCATAGAACTGCTGGGGCTCTCCCCGCTCCTGTAAGGAATAACAAAATAGGAGTTAAAAGGTAGACAGAGGAAACCAACGCACAGTGTAGACAAGATAAATGTACATCAACAAAATCATCTGACAAGACTGATCTTAAATTTCATTTTATTGAATCCTTGTGAACCACAGTATATTTTTGGGGGAATAAAATTACTGTATATTTATGTCTTTCTCTCAGTGAAATGATTTCATAGATAGATAACTGATCAAAATTTGTTAATTTTGATATGATAATAAATCAAATTTTTGTGAAAACATGCAGGAGATTTAATTGAGAATTTACTAAATGGATGTAAATATGTGTATGCAAACTTCACATGGAAATCATAGGATTATCTGTACATGTAGAAAAGTAAAAATAAAATGCCTTTACAGCTTTATTTAAAAGATATTTGCTATTATTATACTTTCATGTTAAATACTAAAATCTGATTGGTTTAGACGCAGTTAACAATCCGTTCGATTACCCTAAGCCTTAGCAACACATGTGACAACGGGTAATACAATGGTAATGCCACATGCGTGGAAATTATGCGCGTACGGTTCACCGTAGAATTCTCAAAACGTCAGTTGCGCGTTTGAAAGAACCGGAATTAACTTGACGTCAATAAAAGCTTGCGTCCGATAAAGCTTACTTGAAAACAACAAACGACAGATGATACATGCTTGCGAGTGTAGGAAACATGCTTGCGAGCCAGAAATTACGAAACTTTATATGATAAATGACTCTAATTCGAGTATCAAACAAACAATAAGGAGATTAGTTAACCGGTAAGTGTGAAAGCTTTCTATACATGAACGTAAAGATGATCGACGGTTTTTTTGATGACGTCCTAAATCAATAAGACATTCAGTATAATAAAATAAATGGTGCCTGTTTTGGAGGGTAACATTTGAAATTGACACCCCTTGGAAAACCATTGTCAACCTCCGCTGATGCGTCGGTTGACAATGGTTTTCCTTGGGGTGTCAATTTCAAATGTTACCCTCCAAAACAGGCACCATTTATATAATGTAGTCTGTAACTCATTATCATATTGTGTATTTCAATTAATATAGATCCCTTATATTCTCTTTATACACCATTCTATTACATGTACCTGATACTGTTTGTAATATAAGAAATGTACAGTTTGTGATATATCATGTTGGTACAGTGAAGTTGATAAAATCTACAACCTGACCTTCAGTGTTGACATTACAAACATGTCCTTCACAAGATCTCTACTCTCAAGGAAACAATTCCTCTCATTCAATATGTTTATCATTTCTAGCAGTCTTTTTTTTTTAAGATTAAACAAAAAACAAATTTAAAATCTGAATTTTTTTCTTTATGCTATTAACATTTTAAGTTTAAATAATTAAAAGTTATTACGGTAGTTGTCAAGGAACGACCAGCCAGTCAGCTGATTTCTGTAAGCAAGTTATTTCAATAAACAAATGATCAGCTGATTCGAGTAAACAAATGGAGTAGTACCTGATACTGGAGGAGGAGGAGCTGGGAGAATTCCCGGTTATGGTCCTCATCATGTTATCATCAATTTCCACGTCACTGAAAACACCAACAGAAAAACAAATGTCATTTAGAAGTCACTATAGATTTCTGATTCTGAGGGATGAAAGTAAACAAAATTATGTTCAAGAATATATATGTATAAACATATTTAAAAGGGGGAGAAAAATATGCAGAACACAAAACTGGAAAAATAAACACTGAAAGCTAAAATAACTTATGGTAAATCTTAATTGACTTTTTTAAAATAAGAAAGTGCCTTGAAATCTTAACTCAGAGTATTTTCTTATATATATGAAGATAGGAGTGACTGTTAGAAGCAGTGAAAAAGGAGAGCAACTGACATATAGTTAGTCCTTATCCCATGAATGACGGCATATAATCCAAATCCCACAGACACATACAATCATACAGTATTAGTATCCCACAGGCTACTAAGTGAACAGCCATCAGTTCTAATCCAAAACCCCATTAACAGGAAAGTATTAGTCCATATCCAATACATTATTAGTTAAAATGTAGTACCCTTACAATGCTAACAGCCATACTGAGTTCACAAGAGTACCAAATGACTAAATGTCTGATCAATTTCATTCTTATTTCTATCAAAGACAATGATCAATGCAGCGATTTGCATCAAATATACAATTTTTTGCATGTAAATCAAACTTATATTGTAGCTTTAGGTACCTTAACTGCCCATCAATTTCATACCCCAGCTCCCATTTAGCTTGTTGAAAACTGCCCATCAATTTCATACCCCAGCTCCCATTTAGCTTGTTGAAAACATTCACAATTCAAAGATTTTGTTTTGTTTTTAATTCATGCAAAATAAAAAAAAATAAAAAAGGACAAGGTGAAAAGATTCTGAAAATTTTGCTTCAAAACAAGGAGAAATCATGCTTATAGAAATCCAAAATAAAAAAGTTGAAAAAAAAAATTCATGCTATATTTGAATTATGACTTTATAAAATATATCTTTCAAAAAAATGTTCACAGCAACTTTTTTAACAATTCATTTACTGTACAAATGGCCTCAACACTCCCTTAACCAAATCGTGCTAAGTCGAGTTAAAACAACATGTACTAACCCCAAATCTAAACATTTGTACAGTGAAATGAAAACGGACTATCATAGAGCGGACGACCTAACCTGAATCGTCACCCTGTGATAGTCACTCGGGTTATGCCAAATTCAATCAAGAAGACACATGCGTTAGATTCACCTTTTAACGCGACGTTGTTTAATTCTGCCTTTCTGGTCTTGGCGACCCTTTAAACTTTCAGATCTACTGATCTCAGTCGATTTCCTATAATAAGGTCAATAAAGGAAAATCATCCACATCAAAAAAAAAGCTGATAGCCTCTACTGTACTCAGGCTGATTATTGGAGAAAGCTCTGTGTGACAGCCAGTTCAAATTGATTCAAATTAATTCTTTACTTTTAATGAAATTTAACTTTTCTTTGAATAAAAATTGTACAGTTCTTAAAATAATACTGGGTTAGATTCAATACGTACATATAGATACGATACTTATATGATTTACATAAAGTTTATGTCTTATATTTTGTCAAGCCAGTCTTTTGTAATGAGAACCACAGCAATATTAAAATCCCTAAATATACAACTATTTATGGTTACCATGGTTACAAGCACCAACCTAATACACAGCAAATCACTGAGAGCTAAGACCAAATTATCAATCTCTTCCCAATTTTAGCTTTCTTTTCACGAATATATGATATTTATAAACTTGTTTAAATCAAGATTTTAAATAAACTGTTTGTTAAATGATATAAGACTGGGGGAGAAACTTGCACTGGCTGTGCAGAGTATTAGAGAATATTAAAACTTCCACCAGAGGATAAAGACAGGAAAGCTCAGTGTGTCTCCGGCCTGAGAACTACTCAAGTTCTCCTGAGCTTTCCCAGTATACTGAAGCAGCACTACATAGATATATGATACATGGCTATGTGATATAAATAGCTCTGTCCAAGCAGCGAGACAATCTCTAGGTCTATTTTTATCTCTTATATAGCAATTAATAGCATCCCAATTCACAAAGCTTCTTTACAAAAATATCTTGTCCTCTAGAAAGCTGAATGTGCTTGTATGTGCAGCTTTGTTGTTTATACTTATGTAACATGCTAATGATGACCTCTTGGTTACAGAATGAGGTCACAGTGACCTACTTATTGGCCATGTCCTCCACACTCGGGCTCTTCTTACGATCACTCGGGGCGTCAGGGTTACCATTGTCATATTTCTTTATCAGGGAATTCACTGAATGCATGGGGGTTACTGAAATGGCAAAATATCAAAATGTGAAGATTTTTTTTCAAATTTACTTACAAAGTAAATGACATGTAGGAGTAGAAGTCAAGTTTATAAGTGCTATATTAAACCTTTTATGATTTTTTATATTTTTATCCATATGCTTTAGAAATTAACACTTACCCGGTAATCAGATTCATATCATTATTCTCATAGTATAATACACTCTCATTATGATTAAGAAAAAATTCAGTCTATCATCAAACCACATAAGAAATAAAATTTGTTAGGTTGTAAGAAGCATTGGTTCTTGTGTTACCTTTATCTTCTTCTCGCTCATCCTTTAAGGACTGTATGTTAAACGCTGTGGGATTGACAGGACTCGGACTGGGAGCTTCTGAGGATGAGGGGACTAAAACAACAAAATATCCCTGTAAGTCACAGACAACAGAACAATGTATAGCCAACAACTAGCAGTACAAAGGGGACTCCAATGCATTTAGTCTCCAAAACAGAGAAATGTAGAAAACATAATGTTATTTAAAATGTGCTCATTATATTCTTGAATACAGGAGACAAACCAAGTGAAAATATTTCCTGAGTAAAATATTATTGCATACAGATATCCTCATGCTATAATGCATTTTTATGTTGTACTTTTTTTATCAAATGTACTTGCTAAAAAAGTGTTGAGGAACATGAGTATTGGGTTAGGTTAACAGATAAAGATTGAGATTCCCAAACATACTTAATGTACATTACATTCTCAAATGTCTGTGTATATAAACATACATACACAGGTTAATCTTAATAATTCCTGGATAATTTAAGTCCCTTATGAATAATAAACATGCTTGTCAAACTTCAAACATGCCTTTAATCCCTGCCTTTGTGGATGCATACCTATTCTTTGCTAAAGTACATCTCTTAGTTAATGATAAATACAGTTGATATACGATCCAGTATCATATTCAAATGTTTTTGGTCAGACAAAGAATTGTAAGACTATAGACTACATAAGATAATGAATGCCAAGTGATATGGAAATAGATGTTCATATCTGATGACTCAGGCAAAACATTCCCCAAATGCAAAAATTACCTGATAAAGCCAGTGGCACATGGAAAACTTGTTGATAAAAGCAGAATATACATTAATGGCAGTGTTAGTCATTTACATCAAATCTATAAGTTTGTTAATAAGTGCCTTTATAATTTTTGTTAGAAAAATCTATATATAAATAAAATGTTTTGTTTACTAAGAAATGTGAATACTGTAATACACTGTAGTGGTATCATTGATATCTAATTAAAACTACTTTTTAGAATGTGTTACACAACTACATAATGGGTGGTCAGCATTCAAGTGAACACGTAAGATATCGAACATTGTAACAATGCTGATCCTGAACACAATGTTGAACCCAAACATAATGCTGATCCTGAACACCATTTGCAAACTTATTTTGAACTTCAGAGAAATCCTTATGAGACTTCTATTCATAACATGATCTTACAGGTATATAATGCCACTCTATTAACACGAGTACATCTGTATAAGAGATTAACTAGAACATCTGCATGAGAGTCGCACACACATATACAGACTGTGCAGTATACATTTCTACAAGGTGACGTTGTATATCTAGTGATAAGAGGTGAGGTTGTATATCTAGTGATACCTGCTGGCCAGAGCTCGGGGAGGATGAGCTTCACCACGCCGTGACTACCTAATTATATTCAACACGGCATTTCACTCATAAAACATGCATATCATGCTTCTAACTTATTGTCCTTAGTCATTTTTACTTTACATGCAAAGAATGAAATAACAAGCAGTTACAGTGTTATAAAATTAAGGTCTGTTATTACAAACAAGAGGCCCATGGGCCACATCGCTCACCTGAGTAACTTGGGTGATGCAGACCTTTTTAAAAGATTTGTTCTATATATATTTCTATGTAAAACTTGGATTCCCCACTGTGGCCCCGCCCTACGCCCGAGGGTCATGATTTTAACAATTTAATATCTACACTACTCAAGGATGCTTCCACATAAGTTTCAGCTTTGCTGGCCTAGTGGTTCTTGAAAAGATGATTTTTAAAGATTTGTTCAATAAATTTCTATGTAAAACTTGGATTCCCTATTGTGGCCCCGCCCTACCCCCGGGGGTCATGATTTTAACAATTTAATATCTACACTACCAAGGATGCTTCCATATAAGTTTCAGCTTCCCTGGCCCAGTGGTTTCTAAGAAGATTTTTAAAGATTTGTTCTATATATTTCTATGTAAAACTTGGATTCCCTATTGTGGCCCCGCCCTACCGCCAGGGGTCATGATTTTTACAATTTAATATCTACACTACCCAAGGATGCTCCCTCATAAGTTTAAGCTTTCCTGGCCCAGTGGTTCTTGAGAAGAAGATTTTTAAAGATTTGTTCTATATATTTCTATGTAAAACTTGGATTCCCCACTGTGGCCCCGCCCTACGCCCGAGGGTCATAATTTTAACAGTTTAATATCTACACTACCCAAGGATGCTTTCACATGAATTTCAGCTTTCCTGGCCCAGTGGTTCTTGAGAAGAAGATTTTCAAAGATTTGTTCTATATATTTCTATGTAAAACTTGGATTCCCTATTGTGGCCCCGCCCTACCCCCGGGGGTCATGATTTTAACAATTTAATATCTACACTACCCAAGGATGCTCCCACATAAATTTCAGCTTTTCTGGCCCAGTGGTTCTTGAGAAGAAGATTTTTTAATGACCCCACCCTATTTTCGTATTTTCTTGATTATCTCCCCTTGGAAGGGGTCTTGGCCCTTGATTTTTACAATTTAAATTTCCCTTTACCCAAGGATGCTTTGTACCAAGTTTGGTTAAAATTGGCCCAGTGGTTCTTGAGAAGAAGTTGAAAATGTGAAAAGTTTACAGACGGACGGATGAACGACGGACACCGGGTGATCAGAAAAGCTCACTTGAGCTTTCAGCTCAGGTGAGCTAAAAAAAGTATTCAGGGTAAAAAAAAGCTAAAGATTCTGGCTTAAATTTGATGAAGTATTTAACCACCAGTGATCACCTGATGTCAATCAGTGGTTTACTTCATGCGTTAGGAAGATATAGTCCTGAAGCTTTAAGTCTGTATTGTATATTACATACCTGATCGACTTAGTATTTGTTCTATACTAGAACTGGAATTTCGGTCTACAAGAAGTGCTACACAATCAGTATTCTATAACTTGGCAGTGTTCTTGCGTTCAAAAATAAGGTTTTTATTGACAAAAAATTTTGTCATTGAGAGCTATGACCCCTTTCCTAGTGTGGTCAGTTTTTTACACACACAAAAAAACATGACGCGGTGGGCACCTACCTGCTTGTGGTCTTGGAATATTGAACACAGAAGAATGAGGTCGAGGCCGCTTTTTCTTTGGACACTGATCCTCTAAGCTGTCTAGACAATATTTGTGTATCCACGACTCACAGTCTGAAAGTACACAGAAATACAGTCTTCACATGCTTATGTGTGTCAGAACATCACAGTCTATTTTATACCTGAACTTGTTTATGCTTGTTGATATATGAAACCCAAGAAAAACATTAGGTCATAAATATTTCCATTTAACCTATCTATATATACAGTGTGTACTGCCTACATGGTCCCTGACCCCTTAAACTTACACAATCCCTGGCCCCCTTTAACTGACTGTTCTCTAACCCTCATAACTTACTGGAACACTGGTACCCCTGGATCCCCACTCCCCAGATCAGCTCTCTACAATGTATACAGTTCTCAACCCGAGAAAAATGCTGTGGCTGAAAACTGTGTCCCTTCTGGGTCTGAAATAAAAATTAAACACAATATCAGTTTTTTTTGCTGAATTTCCCATGATAGGAGAGTTTTAAATCATACTCCCATTATATAAGAGTTTTATACTGTACTACTCAGATGACCTTACCCTCTTCCTCTGGATCAGGGGTTTCTTCTTATCCTTGGCCATAAAGCTCTGCACTCTCTCCATGGAGGAGTGCTTTTTGTCCGCAATTCCGTTATGTCTGAGGAAAGTGGCTACAGCCCAGGCAATAGCGTGACTCTGGTCCGGCTTACTCTCTTCATCAGGTTGTCTACAAAAAACAGCAGTCAATCAATGAAAAGGTGTCTAAAAAAAAGCAGTCAATCAACAAGGTGTCTACAATGGACCCCAGCACATTAACAGGGACATTGTTAATATAAGTAGCAGGATCTGTAATACTTGTAACTTAGGAGACTTTGTCAATACCTGTAACTTAAGGGACTTTGTCAATGTTAGGAGACAGGATCTGTAATTTGTGTAACTTACGGGACTTTGTCAATACATGTAACTTTGGGTACTTTGTCAATGTAAGATGCGGGACCTGTAATACATGTAACTTACGGGACTTTGTCAATATAAGGAGACAGGATTTGTAATGCTACTTCAGCTTCCTCTTTCTGCCTCATACTTGATGAATTAGTAATAAGCTGTAAACCATACATAGTGCCAAAACCTGAAATAAAAATCCAAAAAAAATTTTAGTGTAAAAAATTTAAATTAATTCTCATAGAAAATTATTTTCTTGAAGGCCGTTATTCTGACACTTAAATCTCTGCTTATGGTATGAATTATCTCCCCTTACCTAGGCCTAGTTTACTGCAGAATCCTTGAAGGCTGTTAGAAATCTCTGTTTGAACAAAGTTACGAGCTCCATTAAACACTGTCCTTAAAATGTCCTCCTTCTCTGAAGATTTACTGATGAATGTCTCATTGATTCTCTCCACTAGGCTCTGGTCCACATTCACCTTTAGGGGCTGCAAATAAATTAGTAGGTTAACGGGAATCCATTAAGTACATGTATTAATAGAGCTGTGTACAATTTACGGCCGAAAAAAACTCAGTATGAATAAAGTCAGTACACATAATTACTTAATACTGTTTTACAGAATTACATATTAATAATTTTTATGCAGAAAACAAACAAGTTTCTTTAGAAGATTACAACAAAACTAGCTTACTGCTCCATCTGCCAGATATGTAGAGAAAATCTCGAATGCCCATTTCTGTAATTCTTTGATACCGCCTTTAGCTTGCTGGTACACATTTGTGGTTATATAGAATAACTGTAGAAAAAAAAAATCAAAGATAAATTTCATGCTCATTCTTTAAATTTGTGTATCTTTTCAAAGATGTCAAATGCACTAACAACTGTGATAGCTTCATTCTGTCTCTATAAATTGCTCATAAAAATCCTGCTCTTTTAAATAAAGTTTAACTGTTACTTTATAGATATTATTTTTATTGAATATTAGATTATTTATGGACACTAAGAAGCTACAAACCAGGGCTGAGGGTGACTCGTTTTGGAGGACAAAGTTGAGGAAGACAGACATATGGGCGGGCTTGGCCTCCAGCTGATGTAGACTACTGAAAGGCCCGCAGTCATCCAGCTACAAAACAGAAACGTCCAATCACTGTTAACATGGAGGTCAATAGAACCCAGCTATACAATATAACAGTTATTAACCAGAGGAAAGTATAGGAAAAATGTCAAGGATTCTCTATGGTCATTTACTTAACCATACCTTCATGCAATATTCTGTAAGGAACAGTAACATACAAATTAATTAAGTTTTGTATGTGGTCAGTACAGTGTAAAATGGCCAGAATAAGGGGAGACGGTTTTAGATTCACATTTAGATATGTATAACAGTATGAAAGTGGAACCGTAGGAAAACCTCATAGAAGATATACAGGTTGTAGTACTAAAATATCCCTGTAGTCAGGTTACAGTGTGTACAAATATAGTAGGATAATTATAATAATACATAATATACTGAAGGACTATATATAACAGGCCCTTTTAGCTACCCATCAAAGTTCCAACATGCATATTTCTTCTGTTTGTATATTATTGAAAAAAACCTTTCCTCTCTGAGCTGAGAAATTATTTTTTTCTTTCTTCAAATTTTAGTTGTCAATGAATAACGTATCATAAGTGTGTGTGATTTACACATCAATATTAAACTAAAAGAAGCAAAAATACACCCGAAGTTTAAATTTCTCCTCATTCTCATGGATATAATTTCAGTCGCTGTATTTTCACTGCCATATTAATTAAAGAAACTGTTGTATATTTCTATGAATAAGCATATATATAATTTAATTCAAATCAATTGAATGGTCATAAACATCTATTTTTCTAGTTTCACTTATCCACCTCCATGTTGCTAGTAAACCATTAAATAGATCAGCATTAATGGTAACATATAAACATATGAAAAGACAGGTATTCCTTCATTAAAAGCTGGTTTAGTAGAAAGGAAACCCACAGCAAAAGTCAATATATAAGCTTAATGGGCAGTAAAGGGTCACTGTTTCATAAAGTCCTTCATTAAGTTGAGAGTTTATACATGAATATAACCAATTCCCAGATGTATTTTGAATATGCCCATATAAAAAATTAATTAATTACAAAGAATAATGTGCATTGAACTAGAAATTTTAATGGCATCACCCTGCTGCCTTTTGATTAGCATATTATCAAATCCTGTTAAAGTTTTATTTACTCCGTTGACAATAGTGAAGAATATGATACGTCAAATACCAGGGTTACGCATGATTAATAATGTTGCCCTATCCATATTACGATTTATTAGTATCCTTATTTAATAGTCAGCCCCATTAAGTATTCCACATTCTATACCCAGCTATGAGTGTAAAAATATTTATATTTAATTTCAAAACTCTTCTAGAACAATTAATTTTTACATTTTATCTTTAGAAATTTTACCGACCCTTTTTTTAATTAATGCAGCAAAGCATGTTTTAAAATCTGCAATATAGCAAGAAATCCAGAGAAAATATGTATACTACTTAAATTTTTTAGAGTGGTTTCAAAATTTCCACAGATTTGACTTATTAACCAATTAGAATGGCTATTAGAATTGCTGAGTTTGAATGACATGACGGGGTGAGACAAGGCTTAGCAGGATTAATTCTCTAGCCACATGCTCTAGTACAGCGGTGCATTAATAAATTGTTAACCTCCGCTTGAGATCTGGCGTTTAAATAGGCACTTGTTAACGAGGTAGACCTCCCATTCACTGGTACCTGGATTAGGAAAAACAAACCAAATCATAAACAAAAAAACAAAACAAAAAAAGACTTGATACCACAATCCCATTGTCAAATTTCAACTCTGTCAGAGATAACGGTATTAAGATATAAGAGGATACTGGTTTAAAATTTAAATACATGTACAAAATCAATATCCAAAGTTTTATCTTATCTGGTTCCCTATCCTGCATTATCACTTTATCAATTTCCTTGTGTCAATAAGGAACATATAATCATGTATATTCTAAATAATATTTTAACTATGAAAAGCTGGTCTTGAAAATCAATGTGACTGACATTGAATTAAAAATTTATAAATGCCACAGTGAAAGGGGAAGGGGATTTCTTAACAGAAGTCAAAAATGACATGTGAAAACATCAACAAAGTGACAAGACATTTCACTGGCATTTCAGAATCCATGCATTAATACAAATTTTAAGTAGTTGTTAAGTATTAGAATCACAATAAAACTAAGTTCATCTACAGAGTCTAAATACATTCTTCTAAAGTAACTGCATCAGAATTGTTTTTTACAAGTTTATCTAATAAAGCCTATCATCAATAAAATTTTTACATGTGTAAGCTAACGCAAAATTCCCATATCTTGTTTGTTATTTTTCAATTAAAAGTGCAGGAATATAATTGGCTTGTACATCCAAGTAAGTTCTCAACTCTGTGTACTTCTTATTTACCAAGTTACGTCCCTTGTCAATAATGGCTAGATTTTCTGTTGCATATATTGATTCTGCAGCTTTAACACATTCTCCATTCAAATGATTGATCAAGTGTGCATTTTAACTGTGCATTAAACTTCTGATAATATTTACTAGAATGAGTACATATATAAAAGCCAATCTTCAGAAATGATTTTTAGAAAACTATAATTCACAACATATGTTATAGAAGCTTTAGAGCATGCATACCAAATCTACTGGGTAGTATTCATTTTGGGAGTGGGTCTGTGATTTTCTACCTTGTTTTGCATATCTTCATCTGAGTTGAATTCGTCCTCCTCTGCTGCTATGATTGGCATCTGTTGTTGTCCAATTGAAACCTGACTTGTTTGACTTATTTCCTAAACAACAAATAACACCATGACAACATATGACCTTCTCATCATAGAAAATCATCATTCTGAATGATGAAGTGGCATTTCTCTTTTCAAGTTTAGCCTTTATCACTTCATTTAACCTAGAACATTGACTTTCCAAAACTGTTTATCATTTTATACTTAAAATTGGAAAGAAAAAAGAAAATAGTGCTCACGTCGTACTCCAGGTCTTTCTTGTGGACGGATTGCGTGTCTTCTAGGTTGTTGGGGTGGGTGGGGGTGGGAGAGGGAGGAGGGGAGGTGTTAGGGGAATCTGACACACTGCTACCATCAGAAACTGGACCGGTGGTTCCCTGAAATTCACAACCACAGGATTAATAGGACTCAGAGATAAAGGTATGTGATTTAAATAATTAAATAAATAAGACATGCATACCAAAATGTACACTTTATATGTAAAAATACTGCAATTACTTAGTATTGTGGTTTCATTTACAAAATTTAATTTTTTTTTTTTACAAAAGATAAGTAAAACTGTGCTTTACTCTTCATGAAAAAATGTGTAAGCATGCTAGCTGAGAGTTTGATAATTTTTTGGTTCATGCTTTATTTTTGCTTAGCTCCTTCTTACATATCATGAGAAACAGATCAAATGTGCAACTGAATTAAAGAAGATTTATTTACTTAACTCAAATACAATTGATAAGTAATATTATATAATATAAAAAAAACCTTTTTAACAAAGAAACATAAAGATTATTCAAACAGAAAACCATGTTCTGCATTGTCAAACTTTTCAAACAAAGTGTAAAAATTATAAGCTCATCTTGAATCTAGGAGCATTTTAAACAAATCTTCAAATAGATGAAAACAATTAATTTCACTTCGTACAGAGTTTACAAACTTGTGTACATTATTTACATACAAGCAGATAATATTCCAAATCTTTTTCTACATATATCAAGATGAGCTTAAAAATCAATTGCTAGATCTAACTAAATTTTTCTGTTAATAACAAATGCTTCATTCAAAATGGAAAACAAAATTCATATCCAAACCCTGAAAATAAGAAACTTTTCAACTGTTAGTACTAAATTCTCAGAAACAAAACTGGAGTCTAGAATTAGCTTAAACAGAAACCCAATGCTTTAGATCCTCAGTAAACGATACTGGTACCTTCTTTATTCTAAACACACGGGCTCGCCTAGTGCTAAACCTTACATGCTAAAATTAAGGGTAAAAACAAAATCAAAATACAGGTATACAAAAATCATAATACAGGAACACAACATCAATACATCTACTGGTATTCTCTTCACAAATGGGACACTTTAAAGTGGTGATTAAGTACACCATGCATGTATTTGAATGATAGAATATTTAAATCTCTTTTCTATGAAGAACATTGACATAATGCAGAGAGAACAACAAATTCAGCATGGATGATGAGGAGGCGAACAGAAAGCAAAGCTCTTGTTGACTTTATTCTGAATGACTTTGACTTATAAATGCTGATCTGCGAGCCAAATGGTGAAAAAGTGCAAAAGGGGAATGTGACAGTGATCAATGTCTCTAACTTTTTTTTTAGCAAGACAGACGCTGAGTGCAATACTGTAGTCCTTAACAATGGTGGGACACTTTCAGAATCATGATACAGATTATCCCCTGTATTACATTTTATCCCTGTAAGAACTACAGCATTGCAGCGTGTCCCTGTGTGTGAGGGACTGCAAGTCATACAGTAAGTGCTGGATCATCGTAAGAAATGCTGAATGTGTGATCAAATGTCTACCTCATATCAGGCAGCAAGCAGGGATTAATTCTAGAAGGAAGATCAGAGACTGGCATGGCTGCTATCATCAGTGTTTATTAAATGCTTGGTCTTTTCCATGACAATATCTGGGTGTACAAACATTTAAACAGCACTGACGACTGAGATAGATACCTCTGGACTTATGTCCCCTGGCTGTCGTTTCTGTACCGGTGCAGGCTTCCGAAACATAACTCGACTGCTAGCGTCAGACATAGAGCGAGATATAGTTCTTAAATCCCTAGTGTCAGGTGTAAACTCAATCGGGGTAGAACCTGACTTTTTATGTTTTGGACCATCAGGCAGCTAGCAATTGACACAGCAAACATTTAGGGTCCAAAAAATATCACATCAATATAAACATAACTAACACAAACTAAAACCTATAAACAACTTACAATACATTGAATTGACAATGATAATAAAGCCAGATAAAAAGGAAACAATAATGTTGTGAGAGAAGTGATATATACATATAGTAGCCACGTAAGTTAATAAAGAGACCACACCCACACTCACGGACACGGTAAGGACTTACCCACGGAGCAACTGATCCGTCACCGTTACCGATGTCAGGACTACTTTCTTCTGCCGCTTGCGCCTGTGGACAACAAATAAAGAAGAAATCTGTGACAGAGATATATGCAAAGATGAATACTGGAGGACACTTTGTTATAAACTATATGTCTTTAATACAAATATATTGAAACACATTGTATTATATCATATTTAGTATAGATATGGTACCAGTATACACTGCAGAACGTTTTCAATTCAATTAATAAATACATCTGATAAACAGAAGTTTTTATTTCCTGTTGTAAGTGTTTGACCTGTGAGAACATCGAGAGCCAATCACTACATGCGTTACAAAAAATTAGCTACACAGGTCATAGAAGATAGGTTATTGGGGTTTTCCAAAACTCAAGCAAGTGTTAATGTGATTAATTGAAGTCCTATAAAACTCTGTGCTGCACACCTTAATTTTAATAATAGCTCCTAAGGAAAATTAGCCTTGATAAGCAATTCTGACAAGTTCACAAATTTTGTCAATGTTTTCAACTAAACGTCTCCAATGAGCTTAGAAATCTGCTAATATCTTATGTTGTACCACTCCCTTTACCTTTTTTAAAAAGTTTTCCTTATTCACTGCATTACTTAAATATTGAAATTACAATACCTCCTTCTCTGATAGTCACAATTACACCAAATGCACAGATTTTTTTTCTAAACATTCCTAATTGTCATCCTTTGAATCCAGAACATGATCTGCTGTCTAAACTTACAATGGGTCTGCAGTCAATTCTCATAAAAACCATTTATTAAGTTATTGTATTATACTTCACTCATGCACACATTCCACACAACACAGTGCAATCCAAAATTCTCTAACTTCAACAATCTCAAAGGAATTGTAATTTTACTAGTAATCCTTTGTAAAATTTGATCAACTGCTAAAAAATATAAACCACATTTATGTACAAGGGAAACACCCATCAAAAACAAAGGCAGTCTTCTTAACTAATGTTATTTAAAAACACTGCAATTAAGTGAATCCATCATATCATAGTGAGACATCAGTCTTAAGCAAGCCTATACACTGATGTATTGTCATGTAAAGTCACAGCTACCTAGTCAGCTGATAACATGGGACTTCTAACTTAATTCTTATACACTGACCAGAGACTGGACAATAGATTACAACTGTTATCCACTACAGCAAACAAAATATGGGCAAGTGTGTATTCCATATCTAGACTAACATCCAGTTTACTGCTGTACTAAACAAAGAGCCTATAAGACCAGCAATACAGGAATCAACAAAGTAGAAGCCAAGATACTCCCCAACAAACCTCTGGAATCTGACATTATCAGGCTTTAACAGTCAGAATTATCTCTGCCCAGGACCTCATAACTGATGAGGTGAGCCAATATGTAAACATGAAAGAAGGCAGGACAAATATGCTGGGATGTCACTACAAAACACTGTTAATGAAATTGAACTGACAGCACTTTCAAGTAGTTGAAAACAAACTGACCCTGAGATATCCAAACAAAATTCACATCTTGCTGTTTTTGCACCTTCTGAATTCTCAAATAGTAGTAACACTCACCACATGGTTTTAGGCACAACACACAACTGTTACAAAGGTCATGCATGACACTCATGCTACCTTGACCTTTGACCTACTTACATTATTTTGACTAGAGTTTAAGGTAGAACTAAGAACCTTTAATTGGTCTTCAAGTTTTTTAACTAGAGTCTCTTGCTCCTTGACCTTGGAGGCTAGTTTCTCATCTGAGGGATTATTCTGTAACTGGGTTCTTGTTCTCTGAAAGAAAAAAAAATCATAAGTTGTGTATCACTACTTTCACTTTACAACATAAGACCTTGTCATTATTTCATTAATTCAAGCTTTGAACATTTTCATGTGAAACAGAAATTAAGAAAAGTCTAAATGGAATAAATTTCAGAGAGCTTGTCAAATTTGTTCTTGCCTGTTTACAAAATGACTACAAGTTTTTATTAACATTGACATAAAGTTCCTGACTGAAGCTGCCAACCTGTAATTCCTCAGTGGCGTTGTCATAATACTTCTTGATCTCCGAGAGTTTGGAAGCCTGCAGTTCTGCGCTCTTTCTTGACTGCCAAGAGAAATTTTGTCAGGCTTAAACAATTATTACTAACAGTAAAACGCTACATCGTACAAAGTGTCAATTATCTAGCATATATTCACAAAGTACAAAGATGCTTCTTCTTTACACAGACTTCTAAAGCACAGATAGGAAGTGAAAAGATGAATATAAACTGTCAAGTAAGAAAGTACTGTAAAATTTGTGTACTTGGAAAAAAAATTCACATCAATGCATCATTTATGAACCTTCAAAGGGTAAAAAGAAAGTGAACTTTTTAGCTGCAGAACTGTAGCTCTCTGCTTGAGATAATTCGGACAGATAAAGCAGAGAGCTACAGATCCAAGCGTTGTAAAAACCTTCGATTTACGCCGACGATTTTTTGTCGCTACTTTAGGTATTTATTTCGTGTAGTTTAAGCTTTCTCTGGTTTTTATAATGGTATCCTATAATAATTCATAAATTAAACTCTTATATTTGATACTTTGTTTACCTTTTAACGGTCCGAAACAGTCCTGTATATAGTTTGGAATGTCTGTTTAAAATAGTTCCATTTCGACGTCCGGAATCACAAACAGCCATTTGCTAGCGTTGAGAGGTAAGTAAATGATCAGAAATTGGAGTTGAATGTATGATTAATTATTAAACACCATTTAAAATTATTTTCATAGCTGGGTCAAGTATAAAATACACGAAAAAATACCGATAGTGAGCAACAAAAAATTGTTGGCGTAAATCGAAGGTTTTTACAACGCTTGGATCTGTAGCTCTCTGCTTTATCTGTCCGAATTATCTCAAGCAGAGAGCTACAGTTCTGCAGCTATGAACTTTTATGATGGACAATTAAAAACATTTTATTCAAAATGTAATTACACCTGTTATTTAAAAATCTTGTTAGGTCACAAATATTGAAGCTTAAAGCTGAACAGGACTTGTAAATAACCATTTTTGATACAACTATCAACAAGATCAGCACCAGGGTATACCCTTGGCTTTCATTACACCTGACTGCTTTATTGTCACGGGTATCAGCATGGAATGGCGACCCCTGTTCCTGCTGGTTATCTTGTATTACCTTTGTTTACATTTTAATGCAGTTACGTGTATCTGTGTTTGTTTGTATAATGCACTGATCTGTAAAACTGTTCTAAGTCTTTTTGGTATCTTACCTTCCTGCATTAGAAGAAGTATACAGTTTTTATTTTTTGTCACTACCGAGTGCTGTAAAGCATATCTACGTCTACACTATTGATAACTAATTACACTGAATAGTGACTACTTTATATAGAGGTCCCAAGATGTAGCCCGAGTCCTATGGACACATTTATTTTATGGATCGTGTTCAGCTTTAAAATATTAGAGACTTTCTTTATGGGTAGAGTCAGTTTGTGACATGCTTTCAGGTGAATGAGAAGTCATCACTGACAGTGCTCACTGTAACCTTAAAGATAATTGTGAATTTGGGAAGCCTAATAGATAAAAATACTGATTCAGAGATCTAGCTAAAATACACAAGGTACAAAAAGCTGCTACATATAGAAAGAAACTGTGTGCTCTAAACTGTTAAGAGTGAAATTTGCCAAACACACTCTGGAAGGTAGATATTGAGGCAGTGCATGTCAGTAAACTCAGAACAGCTCAATGCAAGCAAGGCTGCCAATTTTTTGTGTTTTCCGAAGAACATGCCCTTTTCTCTTCACATGGACTCTCATTATTATACTATGAATCTTTTTTAATGCTTAATCTTGTGGAACTAATTACATAAGCATAAAAAAGAAGTTCCAATAAATTAGTGAGAAAAGTCAAAATCATTTAAACTTTTCTCACACTTCTTAGCCAAAGATCTTATATTTTGTCTTGGGTAACCCTATTTATCTGTCGATTGAGGAATAAAATAGGAATTGCACAATGACATTATGTTAGAAAGATTCTGTGAAAGCCTTCTTTGATTTTATCAGTGGTATAGAAGGAATTGGGCAAACAAGATAGGCAGTGTTCTAGAGAGAGTGGCGGTGTCTATGTTTTGCTATGGGTACCCTATTTAACTGCCTTATCAAAAAATATAATAGGAGGTGCACAATTATACTATGTTACACATATTCAGTAAAACTAAAAAGTCTTATTCAATTCTATCCAGTGGTATAGGAGAAGTAAGCAGATGAAATACTGGTACCCCCAAGTCTTTCGGACGTACAGGACAGACACCCCATCCCTATACAAGGGATACCTCCCACTTTTCAAGTGAGGCGAGGATCTAGGCACAATAAACAGACATATTTATTTTTCTCTAACTAGTACATGTACTAATGACATATCATTTGTTTCCTTGCAAGACTGTTCACAAGTGATAAAAGTGGGCAATATTTCCCTGACCTGAGTTTACAGAGAAATGTGTGTATGCCAAGTAAAATCAACAAAACACTGTTTTAAGGAAGATTTCTGATGGAGTTGTGTATTGAAGAAAGTCAAAAGTTTATCTCCAGAGTTGAAAGAATTTTATGTACAGTTTGAATAAGTACTTCATGAATAAATTCTGAGTAACCTCAACTTTATTAGGGCTAATCCACACTAGATTATGTCAATATGGATCACTTTAACCTGGATTAACTTTAACCTAAATCTTTAATCCATGTCATGTCAACATAGCAATACTTAGTATAGGGAGACTTTTCAATCTTATGTTACCGTAAAATAATCGCAATGAAGTCAGGAGTCAGGTTATCTATAAAATGGTCACAGAAAAGCTTACTAGTGAAATGTGGTAAATCCATATTTAACAAGTCTATTGGAATTAACTTTGTTTTGTACGTTATACGGGACTTTTTTTGTGACTTCACAGAATCCAAATGACATATCAACTGGAATAGGTTACATAACAGAATCCTAATGACATATCAACTGGAATAGGTTGTATGACTTTATAGAATCCTTAGGACATATTAACAAGAATATGCTTGTGTGCCACTTTACAGAAGCATAAGGGCATATCAACTGGAATAGTTTGACAGAATCCCTACTGACTGCCATCATTACAGTGTTATTTATACTTTATCAAACTTACATCAACTGGAATGGGTTTGGTGACCTTTTCAGGCGCTTTGTTCATAAGTGTGAGTTGTACAAAAGATCCAGCTGAAAGTTGAAAAAAAAGTTGTGTTATTAAGTCTTGGAAAAATCTTATGTAAAAAACACTTATTTCAAGGCTGAAGAAAAATAAAATTGATCTTTAAAAGACCATTAAATTAGTTCATTACATTTTCCAACTGATATTTCAGCATCATCCTTTTTTTCCTGTAGTAAAACTAACAAATATTATTATAACCAAGAAAATAACAACAAATTTTAAAATTGTTTGCCTTGAAAAGTTCTTCTTAAGTGTGTTACAAAAACTCTCCCAACAGATAGGGAGAGTGAATAAACTATCCTGACACCGACTTAAACTGCCAAAGTTTCTCCACAACGTTGTTAAAATCTTCAATCTCACATGAAATCTCACAACTGCTTACCAATAAGAAGCTCATATAAGCAATGGGGAAAAAAGGGAAAAAGCAAACATAATAAACAGAACATTCAATCTTCTGTAGATGAATATGGAAATTAATTTAACTTGTGACTTGTATGACAGACTTTTCATAAATTTTTAATCATGCTTTGCACTCATGAAAACATATAAATAAATAAAATCTTGTTCCCACTTGTGAAATAAATTCCACATCCAAGAATGAAACATTGAAGATGTAGAATTCCCTCTATAAAGACATCAGTGGTGAAATGTTTAGGTCATAAAAATTCATCATATTAAGTATTTGCTGCAAACGTCTACTATCCTATTTGTGGGATTTTTTTTTAAGGAGTTATGAGCAATACATGTATATCAAGAGGTCTCTATATATAATCTATATACAATGTAGCCTGGGGCAATGCAGAATTGGAGTGCATCATTTAACTGTTTCATTGATTGCACAACCGGTTACAGTCATGGAAAATAACATAAAATCACTTGTTTTTTCTTACAGCCTTACATATTATTTACACTCTAGCGATCCTCAATATTAAGAATGCAGAGTTAAGTTTAAGTCATATGAATATCTTGGAACTTTGGCTGTCAACATTTGAAGGTCTTGAATAAATTTCATGCTTCAGGTTCATCACAACACCTTACACACAGTTTTATAAATCCATCTTCCTGGCCATGTTGGCTTGTTGTACATTTAAAGGCAAATTTAAATCTTAAGTTTTATAATATGTAAGAAAAAAATTAAAAATTTGAAAAAAAAACAAACACAGGTAAATTAAAGTATTTCTATACCCTCACACCTAAATCAGATGTTAAATTAGAGAACCACCAAACAATGGAATGTTATTCTCCAACAGCTTACACAAAAACTCAAAAACTGTTTAGTCACACTGCTACATGAACCTAGAATCATCTGATACCTAAACCCTGTCACAGATATCTAGTATACCAGGAAGTCCAATTAAGAATTCAAGATTTCCTGATATCGCCATTAAAAGCAAGCTAACTGAATTAAAAGAGCTCCCTACTCTATTATAGCTTTAATTCAGAACACAATACTGAAATCATGACAATTAAGTGACAGAGAAAAAAGTTATAGACAGGTAAAAGAACTAAGAATTCCAATCAAATTAAAGGGCACCTGTTGTCTTATTGTTAATCAACAAACTAACACACAAGATCCAACTTATACAATGTTATAATCATTGAAGTGAATGGCATCAAATTTAGACCTATATGTCGCAAAAAGGGCCATTGAGCAGTGAGGGTCTTGTTCCAATGTCTATCCTGATAGAAGTGACATTGGACTTCAATTTTAAGGGTTTCATCAAAGGATCGACTTTCACTTTAAAGAAAGAGATGATTCAAACACTACATGGAAAACCCAATGATAAATCTGTGATAAGTATGTGTGTAATTAAGTTCCTGCCTGATAAGCAAACATGCCTATCAGGGCAGTTTGGTATACAAGTTGCATACTAAATACTACACATAAATATGTTCATAAACAGACCGGCTCCTACATTTAAAACATGTCAGAAGAAGACGACACAAACAACACAGTATAATCCACATTCCAAGCATAACTATGAAATTTAAACTCCTGATTTAAACTGAGAGGATCTTAAGCTTGATAAGGAAAACCTGAGATAGCGCATCCCGTGTATAAAACCTACTATCTTCCTGCCCGGTCATGTGGTCAGTAACATCATACATGGAGGCAGCCAGTCGCCCCTCCCCGAGCGGACGTTTACCCACAGCCACATCAGAGGCCCTCCTGTACTTCTTACAGTTCTTCCTCCTGAGGGGGAGGGAGTTGTACCCCTCTTGGTGGCCATCTTCCTTCAGTTTGTTCTCCATGATTAGAATCTGGTGTTGGTAAACAAGATAAAACTTCCGACACACATCTCCGATTAAACGCTTTACACTAAAGAGTCACTGAGGGAGTCCATACAAGTGTTCTCCCCACTTCACAGTGTTAAGTCGTCCAACAGACACCGAACCACTTGATCCCGGGATTGTACAATAGAGACACCAGAACACTTAATCCCGGGATTGAACAACAGGAAGAAGGTCCTATTACCAGTCAGTCCCCGGGGTAAAGGGTTTGTTTTTCTGTCGCCCTAATGTGTCCCTCTATAATGGCCGTGTATCTGATCACCAGCTCAATATGATCATTAGTCACTGGAGTAATTAGACATTCCTCCACTGTCCTGTTTGCCAAGGCAATCACATGTAATCATATACATATGAGATGGGTAGTGGCACATCAAGGGAGAAAACTTATCAAAAATATCTTCGCTGTCTAACAGGTGTCAAATATCCTGAGCTGCAAAGTCTGCATTTTATGCTTGTACACTTCATCTTCTTCTCTCAAATAAACAGGGTTCAAGTTTCAACATAAAAAAATCTGATTCTTTATTTTTATGTGCCCTTTAGGGTATAGCTGCATATTTAATGAAAAAGATATACATGTGCAATCAGACAAAGAGACGATTGCGGTAGCTCTTGGTGGAAAATCTAACACAAACATACTTCCTCACTTCCTCCGATTTGTTTTTAAGAATTAAAGCAGTTTTTATAGATACATACTACATTTAAAGACAGATTTGTTATTAAGAATTACAATAGTTTTAGAATAATTGATATCATCAATCAGCTATGTTTATGCATTCAAGGATACATAAATACAGTACCACAGGTTATGAGCCATGATTGAGACAATCAAAAACAGAAATTAATGACATTTGAATTTATGTATATGAAGACCTTTCTCACTCTGAAACTCATAACAGTTTTTTGAAATAAAGAACTTTGAGACAAAATCTCCAGCAACAAATTGAGTAATTTTCAACAATCCTGAGTCAGATGATCTTTTTTTTAAATATAAAGGAAAAACCAACCTAGAGACTCTGTCTTGTATTGTGGTCAAGACAGGGAAAGAAATCAAGCCACACCTTGTGTCATTTAACCTACAAGATGGTATAGTCTAGAAGTGCACCGAGTGTCCTCCAACACTTATGAATATTCATGACATCTAGACCAGTGATTTGGTAAAACACAATCCTGTTTTGTTGCACAGCATGTCTGCCGTGAATCACCTCTAAGTTATTCTTAAGCCGAGTTATTTTTATCTGACTAACATGCACATATGGATAATTTAATGCACAACAAATGGTCAGAGATTTCTAAAATTCACCATAATGCAAAGAATAGGATTATTCCTGTATTTAGATGTGGTATATGTTGACCTACTGAACTATTCCTACATGACTATTCCATTACTTGCCTGAGGTTAAACAAGGGGGGTGACTCCTGTTATTCCAACAAGGGAGATAACTGATATATTCCCACTCTAGTGATGACCTTTGAGATATAATGTCTAGATGTGATTATTGACTTTCTCTGTGTAAAGAGGATTTCATCATAAATCAAAGATACACCCTGTTTACCGGAGTCTTTAACTGTTTGATGAGGACAATTTGGTCAATAAGTCGTATCACACACATCTTAGCTCTCAGTCCACCATATATAGGTCAAAGCCAAAGACACACGATCAACCCAACCACAGTTACACAAACAAAATATATAAACCACTTACTCTAAAGAAAACACTTCCATAAATATCTCCATCTTCCTTCCATGAAAAACAAAACGATCAGGTGAGAGTGTAAATCAGGTGTGAAAATTAAAACCTTCCTACCTCCTCATTTCTTCCACAACCCAGTGTTCTGTGTGTAAACTTTAGCCTTCCCTGGAGTAAACAGCTGAAGAATAGATGTGCCCTATACAATGATACTCCTTCTTCTAACAAGTGTCACCTGACTGTTTAACAAGACCCTGCCACTATGTACAGAACATCTACCTGGACATGGATAATTAACACACAACATCGATTAAACCTACTCCACAATGGGGAAATATTTACATAATTTTGTGAGATGTAACACACATACATGTATCTTGAGGTTTTAGTCAAAGTCAAATTATAAAAGAGGAATGCACAATCAGCAAAAAATAAGGACACCTCAGAAGTTATCAAATAACACACGGAATGCTGCTAACACTGCTATCGTTACCATCCTCAGACACAATTAATTTAACAATATTTTAAACTTCACACCTATTTATCTTTAATGAGTTCGCAGTAGTTTATTTCATGATATATTGCTATTTGTTATTCTATACTTACAAGGTATGGGAAGCTAACTGCCAAAAGACAATTTAATATATCCATTTCTAAATAACAAAATCAAACTCTGTTGAGGGAGTAACCATTGTGTTAATATTAAGTTTTATTTTTTACTGTGAAGATGGGAGAAACACTTTGATGACCAGCAGACCGTGAAATCACTATCTACGTCGGCCTACAAAGGATCACAAGGAATAAGTGTACACCTCTTAATTAGTGATCCACCAACAGAAAGACTAGAGAAGAAAGAGTTATCTGTTTGTCGTCTAACCACGACAGCACACGACCTTAAAAATGCATTTCTAAAACTGCATGTGAAACCAAAACAATGACTGCGCCTTGATACATGTATGGAAATATAAACATGATAAAGCTGCATTTTATTTCGAAATAATTTTGAAGGCACAGATTTTGTTGCTTTACTGTTATTGCATGACGTCACAGATCATAATCAAAGTACAAGGATTTAGTTTAATTTTAAGATATCTTGATACTGCCTTTGGGCATCCTCAAAAAAAATAAATCTTTACAATAACAATTACTCTTTTCAAAATTAACGCCTTTATATTTCATTTCAACCTTCAAGTTAGTCAAAACCTGAAACCCTTGTTCTTCCTGAAGAGAGACCCC
>PRKT01000060.1:825228-860588 GCA_003671525.1 Saccostrea glomerata | reverse complement strand
ATCCCCCCCCCCCCAAAAAAAAAATCATAAGAGTAATGAAAATGAATGAATCGCTTAATTTGACAGTGGGCATTAATATATTTACAAGCAGTAATTTGGCACCAGACAAGTCAGCACTGCGATTTCCTGAAGGATATGTCCTGATGTATATACTGCACTGAAGACCAAAACACTCATTCCAAGGTTTACATGAGCACCACCTTAACATGCTAAACCACAAAACATCTCTCCTAATGCACACTGTTTATCTATTCCAGCAAAGTTTAGATGCTCAGATTGGTAAGCGGTTACACTGGTATATTTACGTACACTTGACTGCCTAGGTTTTTCTTTTGTTCTTACGATCAGTCACACCCCTTTGAAGTACCTGAAATATTTACTCTGCTCAGAGACCTGTGTATTAACTCTTGGATTGTAGCCATTTCATGTGTAAGTTTTTAGTTACATAATTTTAGTTTGTTACACATACACCTTTTAACATTTCCTTGAGACTGTTATTTTCTATAGATGCAGCTTCTTAAGTTTGGATGTAAACAGGAGAGAGACAATGCTTTAACAAAAACATCAAAAGTCACCATTAATCTCCCGTACATAGAGGTTATACACAGAATCATTAAATAGAGGTTCCAAAGAAACATTAAAAGTGACCATCAAGCCTCCTATACAGGGGGGGTTAAACTGACTAAACCAATAAATGTGGTTACCTAGTCAATCAATATAAACCCAATGTTACGTAGAGACCATTCCCATCGAGAAAAAAAATATATGTAGTTGGGCAAAGAGGGAAACTACAAGATTACTAACAGGGCAAAGATGTAAGAAAAAAAACAAATGGCAGGAAAAAGAAGCAAGTAGCAAAAATGTGCATATAGTAAGACAGAGGCAGATTCAAAATTCAGTAAGCGGGGCAATGAGGGAAACAAGAAAATTTACAGATAGCAGGTAGACCAAGGCACATAAGATTCTTTGGGAAATAATCCAGTAATATAGGACTTAGGATGTACTCTAGTTCAAGGCATGACTAGCAATTCATTTAAATTTTATCATGCATTCATTTAATATGGTGGCTTGTCAAGATAATGAGGCAGAAAAAATCACCAAGCTATTTCTGGATTTGTTATCAGAAGG
The DNA here is from genome assembly GCA_003671525.1 of Saccostrea glomerata. Lineage (NCBI taxonomy): Eukaryota > Metazoa > Mollusca > Bivalvia > Ostreida > Ostreidae > Saccostrea > Saccostrea glomerata. Next base: position 859,460 of record PRKT01000060.1, on the reverse strand, counting down.
GAAAGGAGTATATTGAAGCTTAACGGCTGCCAAAACACATCAATATCAAGTAATAGTTCAGCTTTCTGTCCTTCATCCAAATATGCATTTACACACACACTTACTGAGAGAATAAGACAAATATAAGCAGATGTCTGTAGATTATCTTCAGAAATGTGCACTATTTGGGAAAAAAAACAAAACACTTTGTATGTTAACAAAGCTAAGAATAATCTAGGGCATATTTACTACTGATATTTTGTCCAAGAGAAAATTTCCCTTGAATATCCCTTTTGATAATTAAAAATTCCCCTGGCAATGTTGAATGATAATGGATTAATTTACTTGATTAATAATGGAAATAAAAAAAAAAAACTCAAAATATCTGCAATATATATGGTTTGACTTTGCTATTTCATGCACTCTAAATGGTCTTTAAATTGATGAAGTTCAGTTGGGCCCCACAATTGTGCTCAGTGGCCCTCAGACCCCCAGCTGATTATCTTCATTTCTCCAGAAAGGGTAGTTTTACCCAAAAGCTAGATTAATCCCTGAAAGCATAGGTGATTAAATAGTTCCTGGCTACAGAAGCTTTTACATCCCAACATTATAAGCCATCACTGCTTTTTATACATCTTCATGTTATAGGAATTGCCTAGCTGTTTTTAATTCAGGACTGGTTATAAAAAAAAAAACTGTAGTTAAAAATCTACATAGGCCACACAGGTGTATGTCTAATATTATGAATGATGGATAACTGAAGAGTAACAGAACCATAAAAATTATACTTCACCATGTTTACCTGATATAAGGCTTTGCCTTTGGAATATTTTCTGAATGAAAAGTGGAGAAAACAAACCATATTCAAACCATACAATTCAGGAGCAGAACAAACATTTATGTCTAAAACATCAGAGGTGGGATCAGGTGCCATGGAGGTGTGAGCATCCCCTGCTGACCATTCACACTCACTGTGTGCTCCTTGTCATGAGCAGGATATGTAGACAATTTAGTGTGTAAAAAGTGGTCTAACAATCAAAAGTATGAAATGAATAAATTTTAATGCATTTTTTTTTTTTGTAAAGAAGTACATGCACCATGTAAGAGAGGAAATTCCAATTATTATTTGAACATGATTGTAATGCTACATAGTTATCCTAAGGATATCTTACAAATTTAGGCTCTTCATAAAGAAAGAAGAGACCCACAAGTTTTGTAATGTTACCAGTTTCCAAGATTTTCAAATTTGCAGTACATGTAGCTTTGGTAAAACAAATTTATCTTGAGTTAGCCTGGTTATTGTTTGGATAATGTAGATATGTCAGGTTATAGATTAAATTTAACGTTGAAATGGCTAGATGCTGAAGACAATGTCTTAAGCCATTGTCTTGTGTTGTTAATCTTGGTAATTTGATGTTTGTAATACTTCATTATAAATGTGTTAGTATTCATAGTTGAGTATAATTATATGTGGTACAGATGTGGTACACATGTATACTTATCTATGTACAGGTTATATACAGAGGTGTGTGATCATACAGAGAGACGAGAAGGGCTACGGACTCACCGTCAGGGGAGACAATCCAGTCTATGTAGAGTCTGTCAAAGCAGGTCAGTTCTGTCGAAATTTTTAGAACCGAGTTTAGGAAAAAAAGGAGAGGAAAAACTCAACTCAAAACTACAAACAAAATGCATCAAAGAATATTGAAAAAGAATCCTCATGAAGTAAAGATTCTTTTTCTCAAATTAATAAAGAAAATGATAATAAAAAAAAACTCTTCTTGTGCAGGGGTCGAAATGTTGACATATAAATATTTTGTGAAATTGATACCATTACCAGTAATGCTTAAAATTCAGTGATTGCTTAAGTTTCAAGGTAGACAGAATATTTTTAATACCTCACTGTGTAAAGCCACAGATTCTTTTATACCGGTACGCTGTAAACATTTTGTTTGTTATTTTTTTAAACAGTTGAACATGTAAAAATATTCAGTGCATACATTTTGTGAACAATATGATTTGGTGCAGTATTAAAACATATGTTACACAGTATTTAAAATTGCTGGTGGGTTTGAATCATTTGTTATAAATTTGTCTGTAACTTGAATGATACACCTGAGAAATAAGAGATGTTAATATTTAGGATACTTACCAGTTTGGATATTAAATCACATTGTTGGTGTACCTGAGGCAAAATGCTTGGCATATTACACATTTATTTAACAACTGCATTTGATACGTAACTATTTGTCTGATTCATTACCCTCATGATCATTATCTTCAGGAAATAGTATGAAAAATAATGTCTGAGCACAAAATAAAGTTTTTGACAATACACAATATTAGACAATCTAAGATGTTAATTTAGAAGTCTTTGTGTTTTAGACGGGGCAGCAGAGAGAGCTGGTGTTAGACAGGGAGACAGGATTTGTAAGGTACAAAATAATTCTCAATTCAATGTAAAATACAAAGCTCAGGTTTAAAGGTGATGTAATTGAAATTTAATTTAGTTTTAGTCTCTGGTATGATTTTCTCCAATCAGACATTACATCACAATATCACACACATGGAGATGTGATTTGTACAGGCCCACATTTTCTCCCATTCAAATTATGAAAATGAAGATCAGATATGACTAGGCCAGTATTAAGTGTGATTTGTAAAGTTTATTACAATTAACACACTCCACAGTGTCTAGTGCTCAGTACACATATAACCTTTAAAGTGGATGTTGTTATATGGGGAACAAAGTCTGTATGTAGAAGCTCTCAGTTTTGAGTTTTTAGCTCACCTGAGTCGAAAGCTTAAGCGAACGACAGGTATATCTTATTCACCAATCATATCTGCCTGCTCTATTAATTATCACACCCAGGGTTACATGGTGCATGTACACACACATTGTTTGTGTATGTAACCCTGATAGCACTACCTGTGGCTAAATAAGGGTGAAAGGGATAATGCAGTAATATTATAATCAGGTGCACTTTTTAATAGATCAAAACTAGTATGCATTACTTTACAAAAATCCAACATTGTGGATCAGATGTGGTGCAGAATGCATTGATCTGTTGATGGGGGAAGGAAATGAACTGATAACTTACATATGTCTAGGCCAGGAAATTGATGTCTTATGTGTAGTAGTATCATGTCATTATTGGTACATGTTAACACACATGTTGAGTATTCTTCATGACAAAAATGACTGGACGTAGCTGTGTATTGATATTGTACTCAATCATCCATATAGGACCTGATCTACTCCAGACCAGGGAAAAGTTTACTACACTGACCTGTCACTGCACAGGTATCGGTGAATGACAACTTTCCCACAAGATTTTACTAAATTCTAGACTGAAGGAATGTTAAATATAGTCTTTTCCTTTCCCTGTGCAATTATAATTCCTTCAGCTCAATTTAAGGTGGTACATCTACTTGATAGGAGTAGATAGAAGTATCAGGTCAGGTGTTTACATTGTGAATCTTTCCAGGGATGACTGAATTTAATGCTGTTTGAGGTCTTAATTTTGTGTCCTGCATGAGTAACTTGTGTGTATAATGGGTATCAGCCATGCTACACATCTAACTTTCATACAGGAACTAGCATTTCTTGTTTGCCTCTACTCCTTGGGTTTTCTCAGGAAATGAGAAATTGTAGATACACTGTAGTTTATACGATACACAGACTGAAAGTTGGTTGAGTTTATATATGAATAATCATTGAAAGAGAATTTTACTCACATAATTATTCACACTTTACATTATATTGTTTTCAGTATGATGTTTTTAATACATTGACGCTGATTTTTCATATCTATGTGAAATATTATGGGTAACTAAGAAGAAACTATGTGTTCTTTATTTTCATTTGTGCAAAACACTTAAATTTAAGGAAAATGTATCCTCACTATGTGAAACACATGTTCCTGTTAATGCCTATTACGTAAAAGGTTTTGAGTTTGTTTTATGGGTTTTCTGTTGTAAAATCAAAGAGAGAGAGAGAGAGTGAGCATTAGAGAGAGAGAGAGAGAGAGAGAGAGGGGGATACATGTATTATGGATGGCAACAGCTGATCATACCTTTAGTTAAACTGACTAAACCAATAAATGTGGTTACCTAGTCAATCAATATAAACCCAGGCCATATCATCTCTTTAAAGTGACACCTAAACAACACAAAAACCTGTCTACATATAAAAGCTCATATTCAACTTACTTTGACTTCTTCGCTTCTCCAGAAATTTATTCATAGTTCATTCATTTATCACCATGTGGGCATAGCATGAGTCAATACAGTTTCCTTTTTCAATGTTCCAAATACTTTACTTTGCTGGCAGAGTCGTCATATTGAATGACAAAAATTTCATCCAGTTGACTTTTCCACCATAACAAGCTTGATTTCTAATAATCCACATGGATGAATGACTTTAAATCCCACACAATAACAATATTTTATTTTGTAGATTTGCTTCCATCAGCTTCCAGTGTGTTAAATGGAGTGACCTGACTGTGTATTTAGAACTGTTTTCCTCCCAGATAAACTCTGTCAACAAAGTCCACACACTATCAGGACCATAAACCCGGGTCTACCTCTTCAGTGCGGGTCATTAATGGTCCGGAGTCCTTTATAGCAGGAATCGGGTCAAACTGATTATACACTCAGTAAATATAAAGACTGGGTACTCGGACATATGGAATCAAAGAAACTTAACCAATAAGTATCTTACTTTAACAATATAGTCACTTTGTTTTGTAAACAGCTGGTCCAGTACAGAGATGTACTTGATTTATTCCCCTTTCTTTTTATGTTGACATCTGGATAAAAGGTACAAACAGCATCCTAAAGGTTAGAAAAGTAAACAAAGTAGATCTCGGAGAATTTGGAAACAATCAAGAATTCTGAATCCCCACTTCCTGTTGTTAGTTAATGTAAACAAATATGTAATCTTCTGTCAGCGAGGGCCTTTACCTGCCGCTATTAATGGAATCCTCACCAAGACAAGTTTAACAAAGCCCAGGATCTTAGACATTCCAGACTATTAACACTGCACAATGTTCTCTCGTCTTGCACCAATGACACAGTGCTGTAGTGAAAGTTTCGATCCCAGGTTGGCTGTATTTGGAATGTTATCGTAAATTTACTTTTATCAAGTGGTCCAATGTTCCAACCACTCGATCCTATCACTAATACTCTCCCCACACACAGGTGTAAACAAATTTGTATCCTTATTAGAAACCTTGCTAGACGGGATACAAGTTTTGCCTAGGCAGTCATATCTTTCACCTGAGTGTCACCCTGTCATAATTTTACATAATCCTAATAAATGCTCGTCACTCATGTAAAATTCATTGTAGCATAACAGAGCTTTAAATGTTTATGCTGTTTTATATTTTCAGCTCTGACATTTTATACCGATAAATTTCCATTTCCCTGAACCTGAAGAACAACTTTTACTATTCGATCACTGGCAGGTCTACATTTGGATAAATTAAGAAACATTTGCATGAAAATGATGCTTTTTTACATTTACGCTTTACTGCTTTCTTGATGATAAATGAGTTGTTTGCAGAAATCTAATGCCTTTTCACAATAGTACAGCTTGCACAAACAGGACAGGCTGCATAAAATGAGGATTGTGAAGATCTACACCACCTTATTTAAATATTAAACTTAATATGAAACGTACACAATAGATTTTTGCTGCAAAGATAATTTACCAAAGATTTTTTTTTCCAATACCTATTTCAGAGTCCTTCTGTTCAGTGACATGAAATTTTGCTTTGATGCTGGTGATTTTCAGAAAGAAATTTGATTTATAATTAAACCCCACACAATCCCAGCACATTTAACGGGGAAAAGTTGACAATTTTATAAAGTAATAATAATAATATAACCCTGTGTGAGTTATCTCTCTTATCAGAAGGTCGATGAACCTTAAGCATCTTTCACAAAGATTATCTTGTTAATGTTGACATCACACAAAGCAGAAATTTTAACTGTGTTGAAAGTTACCTAGAAACTTGGTCTTAATTAACCACACAAGATTTGATTTAACAAATAAGTTTGAAGGACATGCAACATGTCTTAATTGGAGGACCTTAACATCTCTTTCAATAGCTGACTGTTCATCAATAAACTGTTACATTATCATCTCCTGTAGTACATGTGCACCGGTCTTCTCCTGACCACAAAAATAAACAACAACGAGAGTCCCCTCCTCCTCCTACTCAGAGGTTTTAGATATCAGTAATATGTAAATCTAGAAATGTGGATTTAATGTGGATAAAACATCTTCAAGTCAATCACGAGGCCCGGAATTGTTCCACACGTGTGTGTACACACTTGTTAGTTGATATTTTCCATCTCCCTACCACCACCTGTCACATTCCAGGCAGTTATAGGATCAAACTGATAAGTGAAGATCAATGAAAATAAGATGGAGTTTTCTCCATCATGCCATGATGGTTTGTTCTCAGAACGAGCCCTAGTTTTCTCAGATCCTACATGTATAGAGTGACTGACATCTTATCCTTATTTTGTCATGAACATCCCAGTGTTCCTGGAAGACGAGGAAGATTTCCGACTATCAGAAGAAGTACCAGGTGATGTTCAGACAAGAATTTCCCATTATGCTCACAATCAATCACACAGATTTTCTGAATACTTCCCTGATGCTGATATGAATTTTCAATTACTCTCCAGTTTCATCTCTCTTTTTTAAACTTTCAAAACTGTTCATGTTTTGGAAACATTCTACAAGTCACCTGTTTACAACAATCTGAATCTTACAGCACACACCTATAGGAATTCTTAATGATCATTTATAACATTTTTTGGTATTATTATTTTTGGCAGAACGATAATGCTCACCACTTGCTAAATGGATTACAATGCAAACAAAAATAAACACATCTAATTGGAAGATTAAAAACCAAATTATTTAAAAAATGCTGAAGGCAGAGGGTTTCTTGTTTGAAGCCGTGGAGTGCCAAGACTCAAAGAGATAAGATTGAGAAGAGCCTAGAACAAGCTCTCCAGTCTCTCTAGTGTTTCTATTTCCATCAATAAGCCGAGCCTCTCACTGTACACAGGAGAACCAGGTATAAAACACGGCTCCCTTATCTTCTACAAATGATATTCTTATCCATATCGCAGCTTAACACAGTGTACAACAGGTATATAACAATGAAACATTAAACTCATCAACAGTTACTAAAGAAAAATGTCTTCCCCCTCGTCCAAATCTTTATCCACCTGCTACGGAAATGGATGCGCTAAATACACACGTAAAAAAAAAAAGTTTTCAAAAAATATTATTACCCCGACACCTGGGTCCGGGACAAGGCTTACCTTCCGAGTCTTCCAGCATCCCGCTAATTAACGATGTGTAACTTTCACTTATTATTTCCTAACACATCCTGTTACACACTTAAAAACTCCATGAATTATAAAACACATAAATAACAATATATATATATATATATATAAAGAGAAATGATGATCAGAGGGAAAACCTTCCAGTGCGAGTGTACAGTTCCCCCACAACAGTTTACTGTAGAAACAATACGGAGCTCTGTGGAGAGAGAGTCATAGTCTGTTTCAATATTTGCTGGCTAACTACCTCTGGCTGCTGGTGATAAGCTGCCACAGCAAGAGGAGGGATCTCCTACAAGGCGAGGCATGGAGAGAAATACCGCTCAACAATTACTACACCATCAGTTTATTCCTCAAGTGAAAAATTATTTTCATTAAAACATCATTCTACATTATAGTGGAAATGAACACATTTCATGGATGGAGTTCCGTAACACCATATGTGTCTGTATAGGTTTATCAGAGATATGGATTTTGTAAGGACTTGTATTTGTTTCCTTCTATATTTTCCTCTTTAATTTACTTATAAATTGATTTTTTAAGGATCTTTTTTATTTACAATCATGCAGTGTCATATCATTTATCCCAGCACTAACTGACAAAAGTCAAAAGTACATCTCTAGCAGAGGTAGATAAGTGTTACCAAATTATAAATCACTTAACGGTTTTAAACATAAGTACATTTTGTTTATTTCATTATACAATGATGATGTTGATTTCATGACTTCTGTAAATACCCCCACCCATTGTCTGTCTTTAACTTGCACCCTGAACTAGGTGGTGTGAATAAATATGACTATGCAGTTGTCCATGCACTCTCAAAACTCAGAAAAATCAATGTCTGCAGTGGTAGGAAACAGGGTTTTTTCTCTATTAAACCCAGAAATGGATGGGAATATAACAATCACTTTGTCCCCTTCCCATTTTATATCTGTCCACGCAGTTCCAATGAATGACAGATCATTAGTTTATCAAAGACAATACGCTGCTGATTAAAATCTAAATCTAATTGAATTCTGTAAGATAATGGTCTGGTTGTTACTATTATATAGCAGCAGCTTTCTAAGCCCTGCATCACAGAGATGGAGAATTTAATCAGAGAATTTACAGCCCCTCTGAGGCCTTTTATAAAGCCCTTGATCAGAAGTAGAGGAATATTGGAGAGTGATTGGTACAGGACTCTACAGCTGAGTCTCCCTGTCACAAACACATGGGCGATTTTCTGGTCTGATCTGTCATTGACACTGTGTGGATGACATGTGTAAACATAAGACAACTAATAATAGGAGGAAAAAAACTACAGACACGGAACCCAGCTCTTATGTTCCTCCCCAGCTCACATCTGTAATCACTGAATGTTAGCACAAGCAGCAAACTGAAATCAAAACTCAAGAAAGCTCAACTGTTCCTATATCAAAAATAGCCTGATAGAATGTATATACATTTACTAGTTTTATGTAGAGAGTAAATAAAAGCTTTTGCAGTACAATATTTCTCCAGATTCTGGAGTACCTTATTTATCAGAGAAATCGGCAATATATAGCCTGTGCCAAGAAAGCCCATAATGGCAGAGGTACTACACAGGAAGTTCAGCTCGAGAGATAGGTAAACAAGATCTGGAAAAAGATTCTGTTCTTCCCAATCCATGAGCCAATTCAAGGGGGTCTGCATTTCTCTTCATCATTGTCAAATGGAAGAGAATTCATCGCTTCTCTAAACAACAGACACTTGTAATTGTTTGCCCAAATTTTTACCTCCATACCAACTATTTCAAAAATCTTAATTCCCAAATTCCTGCTGGATTCATTAAGTTACTAAAACTGTTTGGAAACAGTATGTCCTTAAGCATCTTACATTGTAACTACTCCACCCAAAGTTTGAATATTAGACCCATACAACATGAATAATGAATAAAGATATTTCTATACATCACATGTCCTCATGATTTCATTGAAAGTTTATTTCAATGAATGTTCATTTCCTTAGAAATAAAATTAACATAGATGGCATCCACTTATAAAGTCAGTGTTGAAAAATAATAAATAAAAGCTCAACAAAATCCTTTACAGAGTGACTATTTTGGCTATTCAACTGGACTTATAAGAATCAAAAACTTGATGAAGGCAAGAAAAGGTTTCAGTTTCCTATAGATATCTCTTTTGTAATTGATTGCTTCTATAGGTTTGCCAAACTGTCTGAAGGAACCTGCTAGGTAGAATTACCTGTAGCATGCTAATGAGGTTAAAGCTACATAAATCAGTCAATTTCAATGTCAATGAAACCTATGACCTTGACATCTCCCCTACGAATTCTGGGGTGTTTTTTTGTAAGATTGATGGCCTGCCACCATTTTCTGGCTGAGCTCCTCCTTGATTATGGCTTTAAGTGATGGGAGAGAGTTATCAACATGAAGCTAGGGACGCCTAATGTTTCCATATTCACTGCCTTTGATGTTAGTTAGAATTAGAGCTACAATAAAACTAGCTGGTTCTATGAATCAGAAAATACAGACAGTATATTGACTAATTGTACAGTTTCCTGAAGTACTACCTATAGTGACGAGTTTAGATTTATCACTTGTTGCCAATGACATACCAGTACTGCAATATGCATCATGTACTAACCCCTGCATGATCCCACCTCCCTCCAAGGGCTTGGCATCAAAACCCAGGGGCAGGGATTCTAACAGACAGAAGCAACACATAAAAACAGGGATGCAGTAAAAGATCGTCATATTGACCTCAGCATTTTAATGCTCTTAATCAACCATTTTCAGGGAAAAATTTTGCAATTTAAGTATATCAAACTCCAAGGTCAATGTCAAGAGGTCAACAAGATGTGTTTGTGAAACACTATGCGCCCGGCGGCAACAAAGATAAAAAAAACTATTTGTAGCAGATAAGTCACAGTCAAGGTCACAATGTCATTGAGCTTGGTGTTATTTGAAAGAACTTCATTAGTGGAGTAGGCATACCAAATACGAAGTTTCTATCTCTCATGGTTCAAAAGTTATGGTGAAAGTTTGGAAAAGCTATTTTCAGCATATAGGTTACAGTCAAGGTCACAAGGTCATTGACCTTGGTGCCATTAAAAAGAACTTTATTTCAGTCTTCACGAAAACTTTTCAAACTAACTGGCCGGTCGGACCAGTGCACTTTCAAAATTTACTGGCCCACCAAAATTTTTACTGGCCCCTTACTAGAAAAATAAAATAAATACGTTTTCATAACTGTAAATTTATACATGCTTACGTAGTTCAACTTTTGAAATGCCGCCATTTTTCGTCCTTTGTCGCGTTTCTGTAAGTTGTTCGTTGGAACTTTGCACATTTTACGTACAAGTTAATAGTTACTAGCTAGTTCCGTTTGTTACTTAATACATCCATGTTATAATAGGGTTATAATATACGATTCAACAACATGTGCATGTTCTTTTTATTTCATATATTAATGAAATTAAGCGAGTAAGTCAGTTAAAATATATATTGACTGTGTACCTTTTTATAATCAACAAGACCATAGGACTTCTTAGGACTTCTTAAATTTTGATTTTCACTGACCCAACATCAAAATTCACTGGCCTCGGTCTTAGGACCAGTGAGTTTTTGTGAAGACTGTTATTTGTGGAGTATGCATACCAAATATGAAGTCTCTATCTCCCATGGTTCAAAAGTTATGGCGAAGGTTAAAGTTGACAACAGACAGACAGACAAACAGATATAAACAGACAAACAGATAAATAGACAAGACAAAAACAATATACGCCTCGGATCTATCGATCCGGACACATAAAAAATGGTATAAAAAATCTTTGGTTACATCAAGGAATACACAAGTGAAATATGAAAGCCCTAGCAGAAGGCATTCAAAAGTTATGGACAAAGTTAAAGTTATGGCAGCCAAAAAGATTAACACACAGACAGACAGACAGATACACAGACCAAAAAACTGTGCCCTTCAATCTTCTATAAAGGGAGCACATATATGAAAATCAGGAGTCCCATGTAAACTCTGATTTCAATAAAAATGACTTCCTGCTTTAATATTTTCCTTGATGATTAATTCCACTATCAATGAACACCTATTTACAAATGAACTGGAGTTTATGATAAAAATAACTTTAAGTATCTTCTATCTTATATTGACCTTCCTCACCTTAGATAATTTGAGGTTTCAATCCCTCAATAAATTTGTCAATAGTCTGTCCTTGTTTCTTGATGTCTATTCTTACCTTTTATAAGTCTCACAACTTCTATGTGGTTTGAGTTTGTGACCAGTGTCCCATTCACCTAGAAATCAAAACAAGAAAATTAACATTCCTAATCTTAAGTTCATAAAAAAATACATGTAAATCTTACATTGTAGTTATAAAAAAAAGTAAGGAGACTTCACGTAAAGGAAGAAGTCATCGCTAAATTCTGCAGAATAATTTCCCCCATGACAATAAAGCCTTGTATGACTATCTCATATGATGAGTTGTCTGTTCTTGTTTTAGACACTTGATGCTTTAAGAAGTGACAGCATTAAGTCTAAAGAAAGACAGAATGATGTATGATTTCCAAGTGATATGGTACACACATGCTTACGTAAAAATAAAGATTCCAGGAGTATACCTTCATATACAATTACCCAGCTATAATGGTATCAAATCTTCTGGGAATTAGATGTGTGCACTGTACGGCCAAAACAAACAAACATATTCCTCCAGTGTGACCTTCTGACCTTGGGAGAGAAGTTTTTTCCACATCAGTGCCAGTAATTGGCAGGACCGGTCAATCTGAGGTGGTTTCCAGCCAAACCCAGCCAATTCTTATCAACCCTACTTACAGTATCAATCCAAGGATCACCGCGTACATAAACCTGATAAATGTATCCCAAACATTTATATATACCAAACCAAACCAGCTAATTCCTCAATCATTTTGATAAACCTTAGATTTGTGTGAATTTCATGCATTTTGAACATTTTCTGTGTACCTGTATATACTATGGAGAAGCCTCTGCCTGACTTTTATGTATAAGACCTTACCACGACTTTATCATCACACTCCAGACAGTATAAAAAATATGCAACATTTGGGATACAATGTTTCTATTTTAAGATTTGAAATGCACTTGTTTTTTTAAATTTGTTTTGGCAAATGCCCCTGTTTTATTCTTGTCCTCATCACTTCTTGGAAAGTATGAGTTGATTGAGGACTTTACTGATCTTTTTATAAATGCTACAGGGGGAAATGCACAATATCAGTTATAAAATCAGTCAAAATGATCGAACTTCCAGTATTGAACATAAGGTTTCAAATCAATCAATTATAACTGCACTGAAATTGTTTACCAACCCACACACACACTTATAACATTAAATGATCTACAGGAAATCAAACTTATAATTGAAGTAAGTGAAGACCGACAAAATATTAAGAAAACAATCAAGTGATACATCAGTGATTTCTTAGGTAATATCACAAAAATCTAAAAGTCATATAAACTTACATGCACACCTACTTTTCCCTGAACTTGTATTTGGAATAGAGAATCTCCCCACAAACTACTGCCACTTTCTTCTCCTAATCATCAAGTTATTCACATCTTCTACACTAATGGCCTTCAATCTGTATTAGTTTTTGTTCTAAGACAGGGGCAGCCTTTGATTGACTTTGTAGTCAGTTTTGGGTGTGATACCCAATTTCTTACTGTTATCAGCTGACTGAGCCTACACACAGGTGACCAGGAAGTAATACAAGTAACACACACTTTGTGTATACAGAGAAAGACTACACCTACAGTAGTGCCAGAAACCTGTGTACCTCTCTAGTTATTCCTGACAGTGCAATCTACAAACAACATCACACAGAAGATTCTAGACATGTCTCTACCACACTGTGTGCTCAAAGTCAAAATATTTAGCTACATGTAAAAATCCATGAAGATAAAAAAAAAATCTGCCCTGAAATAAACTGTCCTAAAATTTTATACCCCCTACTTAAGATCCTTTATACCTATCTAAAACTTGATTTTTTTTTTTTTAAAGGTACAATCATGTTTATATGACATACAATTTTGTGAGCCCCTCACTGGGCCTCTTTTGTATAAGGTTTGGAGGAGTTACAGTTCCTTCCACACAGGAAGTCAGTAATGTGACAAGTATGTCGAGATAAAATGCCATCTGTTCGTCCCGTTCCGCATATAAATACATCACAGAGGTGGTGTCCACAGGAATAAAACATAATGTTTTAACTTAAAGGAACAAATTTAGAATTTTCATCAAGATTGAAAGATATCTCTCTAAAAGGGTAACAATTAATGAAACATTTAGGATTAAAACACTGAACCTTATACTGATACCTTAAATCAGAAAACCTTGTTTATAAATCTCCTCTAAGTCACATCCTGTATATATATCTATACATATAGATCTCTACATGTCATAAATTACAGATCCTTCTAGGCGGATTACACTAGTGACCCGGCAAAACCCCAAAACATGTATGACCACAACTCATTTGTCTATGTAGGCTAACTGAGCATTTATATCTCTCTCAATAAAGACAAAACACAAAACACATTAGGATTCCAGCAAGCCAACCTTCTAATCAATCCGACATTCCAGAAAAATAAAACCTCCAGGCTTAAATATCCTTACGTCACTTTCCTGGCAAAATAATTGCCGAGTAACTGATGTGAAATAAAGATACATTCTGTGACAGATTACTAGGCAGGTTTAGGCATACTACTACTGTTATATCAATGGATGCTGACTAATGCCATAAATCAGATATTTTAGCTAATTATTCTTAATTTATAATCAATTTCCTTAATCCCTAAGGAATGAATGTTTTACCCCTTTTCTTAATTGCAAAAAAATAAAGTTCTGCTGTTAAAACCCAAATGAAATCAAACAAGGCAAAGGTAAAGAGTGCTATTGTACATGAAAGTGAAAGGGGCTTGGTAGTGAAATATTTACCTGTTTTAAAAAAGTGATAAAATATTCAGAATTATTGTGCTGGTTCACGGCGCGGCTGGCACCTGAGTGATTTGTGTGGCTTGCCTGTAATGCATATATCTCTTGTGAAATCAAAACCTTATAGATTTCAGTGCATCAGTTGACTAATAATCCATGAAAATACAGGAAGGATCAGATATTCAGTCATCTTTTTTATGATGCACATTCAGGCTATATAATGACAAGGCTAGGAGGAGATATTTTAGGAACCTACTTGACAACATGTGATCCTCCTAGCGATCTGCCACATGTTGTTGTACACACTTCAAAGACAACAGACAACAGACTGATACAACAACAAACCAGGGAAAGATTCGAGCTCAAACATAAACTTAATCTTTATGTTCCAACCAAAGCATCCAAAGATGATGGGAGTTTTAAATGACTTAAGATCCTTCCATCACCTGGAGTTTAATTCAGTCGACAATGGAAGTGGTTTAGTACATTTCAGTTTGATTTTTGACAAGTATTGGTAAGCACCTTTTTTACGTATAGTATTACTACAAGTAATATATCTATTATAATATTAATTTCTAATTTTATTTACGGTAACAAATAATACAATTAACAATCTATGCCACTTAAATATAATTCAGATATAAATTACATGTATAAATACATATAAAAAATATATGATTTTTAAAAGTGTTTGAATGAGACCAGCAGAATTCAGTCCTTATCTTTTAAAACTTACTATCTCTATGACTTTCATTTATCAACAACTTTAGAAAAGAAATGGTGATAATCTTTTTATGGAAAAAAAAGTCAGCTGTTCCCAAAGCTCTAAATCAGCAAATAGTTCAGGAGTACTGAGTAACTGAATTATATATACTGATAGCAATGAATGGAGAATTTTAATATTCAATCTATAATAATATCAAAGTTTTTTCAACTCTGTCGAAAAGTTACAAAGAAGAATTCATAATCTGCATCAAAGATCTCAAAGTAATAGCAATTAAAAAAACTTGAACTAAATGACAACAGCTCTATCATAACTTTCAGGATGTCAACTAAATAAAAAAAAAGAAGAGATAATCAGCCACTTTGATCTATTTAAAAATTTGCATATTTCAGGGAAAGACCAACAAAATATCAGTAAATGAAACCGAAACTTCAACGTCCTGATAAACAGTCATAACGGAGTTATCCTCCTTGAATAGCCACTTTCGGAGTTATGAATGATACCAACTCAAACAGTTTGTAAGATATTATTAATAAGCAATTACTGATAAAGATAAGACTTTGTTACTGATACTTTGTAAGAAACCAATAAATCCTTATAAAACTGGAGGTTTTATTTTTCTGGAATGTCGGATTGATTAGAAGGTTGGCTTGCTGGAATCCTAATGTGTTTTGTGTTTTGTCTTTATTGAGAGAGATATAAATGCTCAGTTAGCCTACATAGACAAATGAGTTGTGGTCATACATGTTTTGGGGTTTAGCCGGGTCACTAGTGTAATCCGCCTAGAAGGATCTGTAATTTATGACATGTAGAGATCTATATGTATAGATATATATACAGGATGTGACTTAGAGGAGAGCTCAGATAAACTTTACAACATTGATATAATGAGAGTCTTTGTTTTACTGAACATTGTTTTTACTTGTAAACAATACCATTTCCTGGTATCTTCCCTCAAGGTCAAAGTTCACAAGGAATAACCACAGCAGCTAATGGTGGGGTTAGCTAACACAGTGTAGATATAGTATAGTGGTATTGGAGGGATACATTACATTCATTGACCGAGAAATTATAGGGAGTAAATTGAGTTTGCTGGAGTGTACTCCAGGTGATATTGTGTGTGTATTTAGTGACCAGGCTTTGAATGACAAGGATTATCAGTGATCGCTGGCTGGACGATCAAACTAATTTGATGATCCACCTCTTAAGTGTGAGAGTGTTGTGGTGTAAAGGAATTCATTTTATATAGATGGGGGAAAACATTGTTTTTGATGATGAATATTTAATGAGGAATTTGAAATGGAATTAACCACTATCATTGGATGTTATTTGTGTTTTTTCATCAGATTTTGGCGTGGTTTTTGATCACATCTGTGAAATCAGTTATTGATTTGAATATTTATATCTTATTTTACCTCACAAATTTATTTTAATGTGTTATCTATCAAAGTGCTGAATTGAGTGAATATTAGGCATTCCTGCAGATTAATTAATAAACAGCTAATTTATTTGATAATGGAGATATCATTCTTGTTGTTGAGATAGCTAGTCTACACAATGGTGATAATAGAAAGCAATTAATCTAGCTCAGCATTGATTCAATTTCGCATAATCCAAGTTTACAAATATGCCATTGGGAAAAAAATGGCGATCGATGGACGTTCTTCATTTCGGCTCTTCTAAGCACGATAAAGAGGCCCTAAAAAAGGACGATGGACTGGTAGGATCTGGGGAACATTTGTCCCGAACCTGTGATGCTCGGTTAAAGGGTGGGTCCAGAGAAGATCTGATTGATGAAGATCCACCGGTAATTCTGAGAAAGAAGCACACTAGTTCTAAGCATCGGTTTAGTTCACGAGAGGACCTCCTTGATAAGCCTGCCTCCCCCAAACTGCGACAGAGCCTGCATGTCCCCTGGCACAGGACTAAGTCGAGCTCTAGAGATGATCTCATAACTAATGAATCTAGGAAAGACATGAACGACAGGTATATCTTATTCACCAATCATATCTGCCTGCTCTATTAATTATCACACCCAGGGTTACATGGTGCATGTACACACACATTGTTTGTGTATGTAACCCTGATAGCACTACCTGTGGCTAAATAAGGGTGAAAGGGATAATGCAGTAAATTGAAAATTATTTGAAACATGCATACAACATTTGAAATATAGTGGTGTGTGACACTCTTAATTTTCTGTTTTTAAAAAAGGACAACTTAAAACCCTGATCAATAAAACCCAAACAAAGCAAAAAAACAAACAAAGATTCAACTTAGAGACAGGCATGCACTGCACAGAATAAAATGAAACTTCAGACTATAAATAAATTCAATGTAATGTATCAGCTAAATATAGGAATAATAAAAAAAATAATAAAACTTGAATAAACTCTTTAGACTTTGTATGAACTTTTTAGGGAAACAATTAACTCTATTGAGTTTCTCAAGCAGGAAGCAATGACGTATAAAAAATACATTTAACTCTTTGTACTTAGACTTCTTTCATTTAGCATGATAGGTAAATCCTGAAAACAAAGAGGAGAAAAATGCAACGAACCAGACCTGGATTGGACCCCAGGCCACCTGAATCTCCAGTCAGGTTTCCTACCAAGATACCTGACAAACTGGCGATTGAGCCCACCTGACCGCTACATTTCTGTCTTTAACCCACAAGACAGCAATTCCTCCCTAGCAGGTCTTTTACCTGACACATACTGGTCACATAACCAAATGAAACATGAGAGGAGAAAAACTTAACAAACAAGACAAGGATTCAAACCCAGACTCCCTGAATCTCATGTCAGGTGTCACCAAAGGTTGAACCCGATTGACTGCCACACTACTAATATGAAAGCATGTGTAAAACAAACCAAGTTTATGTCTATAAGACTGTAATGTGGCCTAAACTCAAACTGATTAATGATCAGAATTAATCTGAGTATTCTGGCACTTCCATCTGAGGTAACATATACTGTTTAAATCATTGCTATGTGTTCATATAAAAAAGTGCAGAAATACTGTTCTAGGATATAGATTCTGTATTATATGACAGGAAAGGGACAGGCTAATTCTAGTACTGCTGACTTCCTGATCATCTTGGATTGCATTTTTAAGACAATGAATAAACATTTTATTGCTTCATATTTCCCTAGAACATCCTTCATATACCAGATTAATAGACTCAGTTTTAATGAGTCCTTTTTGGGTTCATGCATTTATATCCCAGTACTAAATTGGACAAATAATATTTTCAATATAGATTAGTACACAATATGTGAAACACTATTTATACAGTATTAAAATACACATCTATAAGGAAGTGCTATGGACGGACGATTTTGCTTAAATGATTATACAATTATGAGCGTAATTCGTCATCTGTCATGTTTACAATACAGTCATGTATATTTTAATGAAAATGAAAATGACTTCGCTGTAGGACTAAATTCATTATAAAGGTGTTCGCTATAAGTTTGTTTTAGTACTTTTACTGTTTTTTATAATATGTGACAAATAATGTCCGAGAGAAGTAAATAACAATTCTTATCACTGGCATGAAGAATACAGGTACAAGTCAAAACAGCACCTGGTGAAAATGGCACTTACGAAATATGCAAAACGGCACTTGAGAGTATTCATGTTATAAATGGATTCATCTGAACTTAAAAAAGATATTTTATGAACTGAGGATGACCTGACAGTCTTTTGTTTTGTAGTATCTGTAGTGTGCAGAATTGTGAAAGTTAGGAAGCAGGGGGTACTAAATTTAACCACTATGTTTTGTTTAAATCAATGTTAGTGCAATCCAGCATTTGTCCACCCTCAAAAGGTACTACCAACAATTTTGCAATGGACACAGAAGAATAACAGTTATGGGGCAACAGCTAGTGATTCAATCTGATGGCCTAATTATGTTTCCTTCCGCTCGGAAGTCATTACTCGAGACACTGAACGATTATTGACGGAAAAGCCAGATATTGTCTAGCTAACATTGATGTAACATACAAACCTTTCCGAAAAAGACATGGCTGGTGCATTGGTCACTTCAGCGGTACTGGATTCTGAAGTCTAGCATTGCAAGCAACACCTTACTCAGCTTCGGCTAAAGTGTCGAAGATGCAATTGATCTGACAGAAGAAACCGAGTAATAGCAAAAAGCTGATAAAGATATTAGATTTGCTTATTTTTGAATGGAGTTAAAACAATGTTATATTGAATTATGCGCCTCTTGGAGTAAAAGATTTAGTAGCATATAGGAATTTGTCAGTCCACCATAACTAACCGAACAACACACTGAAGTACTCTCGTTAACCGTGTGAAATTAGGTCCATGAAAAAATAACATTCCCACCCAAATTATTCTTGAAGCATTTTCAATTTTAATTTCTAATTTTCAAAATTGATAATGAAAGCATATTAACATATCCTCTTCCAACTGCTAACAGCTTTTATTCTGCACACCTTGACTTATTCTATGCGCAATGATATGTGAAAAATAAATATGCAGACTACTTTTAGGGAGGTCCGCACAAAATGTTTACAGTGCACTTTTAAATAAACTTCCTAATCATAGGCCTATTTAATTAACATGGAATGAATATTAAGTTTCAGTTCATTCATGCCCAGCTTTTTTATGGTGTTTAACTTTTGTTCGTATTTATTTGTATATTGCAATTGTTGTATTTTTCAGGCGCGGATCAAAAAATGATCAGTCTGTTAATATATGCCCCTGTGTTTTTGCCCCTGTAACACAGACATGTTCATTTAATATTATACTTTGGGTTAAAATTCATTTCGAAACAAGGGCCTGTGCACTGTAATCAAGGATTTGGATGTATAAAGTTTTTGTTTTTATTCATTTTGGGGATAGGGGAGGTGGGGTGGGGGTTGTTTATGAATTTACAATAATTTATACACAGAAGTTATAAATGATAATCAATTTTTAGTTAATAAGATAGTTCGTGCAAAAATAAACAAATAAAATGATAGATATATTTACCATACTAAATTGATTGGATTTATAACAACTTGCTTAAAATTACAATATCAAGTATAAAGTTTTATATTATTTTAATCATATATTCCAAGCCCTCTGATTGGCTTAAACTTGGTCATTGTGCAAAAAAAGTGCAATTTACGGCGCAATATTTTTTGTGCGCTCTTTTGGGGAGAATTCCTCCACTTTCTAGCAACGGTCAATCAACTACCTTTCAGCTCCTAATTCTATACACATTATTTAACTAATCTGTGTATTTTATCCATCTCCGAACCCTTTATAGTCGTCTATAAAAATGATTAACTCGCTTGATTAAAATTATTTGTTAGATAACTGAAAATTAACATCAAGCGAGTTTATTGCCTGAAGAGTCAGTTTGTCTGTCTATACCTACCTGTCTATACCTACCTGTCAGTCTGTGTATCTATATCTACCTGTCAGTCTATCTATATCTACCTGTCAGTCTATCTATACCTACCTGTCTATACTTACCTGTCAGTCTATCTATATCTACCTGTCAGTCTGTCAATCTAAGCCGACCTGTCAGTCTGTCTGTCTATACCTACCTGTCAGTGTGTCTATACTTACCTGTCAGTTTGTCTAACTATATATATATCTGTCTGTCTGTCTATACCTACCTTTTTGTCCATCTATACCTATCTGTCAGTCTGTCTGTCTATAGCTACATGTCAGTCTGTCTGTCTAAATTTACCTGTCAGTCTGTTTATACCTTTCTGTCAGTCCGTTTGTCAAAACATAACTGTCAGTTTTCTATACCTACCTGTCAATCTGTCTGTTTATACATACCTTTCAATCTGTCTGCCTTTGCTTATATACATGTCTTTCTCGTAAGTGGATTTTTGATCTTTGATCATCGCAACAAACACTATCATTTTTGTTCATTTATAACACCTGTACTCAACTAAAGACAAAGGCTTCAATATTGATAAGGAGTAAATTTAGTTTTGATAAAAATATAATTGATTTGATGGAGTATTTAGATTACAGTAACCTCAATAGAAAGGAAGTTTATGAAAAATAGAGAAATACTGGAATGTTCAATTTCTATGTTTCATAATGATTTTAAGAAATCAGTGATTCCATTTACAATGCATAGTTCAGATATTCCCTTTCCATGGTTGAAGAATTGTTAGTGGAAGTATGAACTAAATTGAATTTTATTCATAATCAGTCCTGCTTCACTTACATATTTTTTGGTGCCGTTTACAGGATTTGAGAAAGGAGTTACTTATATAAATGTTGTGTGAACCGAAGATGTCGACCTGGCTTATTCAGTGATTGGAGCCTAGTAAAGCAAGGAACACATTGAATTTTATTCATAATCAGTCCTGCTTCACTTACATATTTTTTGGTGCCGTTTACAGGATTTGAGAAAGGAGTTACTTATATAAATGTTGTGTGAACCGAAGATGTCGACCTGGCTTATTCAGTGATTGGAGCCTAGTAAAGCAAGGAACACGGATTCAATACCCAAATATATCACAACCTGACCTAAAAGCTAAAGTGTATTCCTGATCGAAGGACGTCCAGATCCTTTTTGTCGTTTATCATCGCTGTTATAACTTTTCACATTTTTGACTTCCTCTACAACAGAACCACTGGACCAATTTTAATCAAACTTTCCCAACTCATCCTTGCATAAAGGAGATTCCAGTTTTATTTTCAAGTAAGTCATGTCCTCATTCAAGAGGAAATGATAGATAAATAGACATGTTGTTGCATCTTTAACACAGCAATATATGAAGAATAAAAATCTTTTCAAGAACCAAGTCATGTTTAATAATATTTATTTGATATTCGAGTATTCTCATGCAGGTAGTGCATTTAGATTCAATGCAAGCCTTTTCAAATCATGACAAAACCCCAGGGAAGAAAAATATTTTTTGAGAATTATAATATCTTTAGATGTTGTTATTCAAAAATTTCACTGTTAATCCAAGGCATATTTATTGTGAGCCATGCATAGAAAAGTTTTTTTTCAAAGACATATTTAATGAATTAATGTTTGAAATAATGTTGTTCTCTTGCACAATATGCATGTAAATATGCAGGTGTGAACATCACTGAAATCTTACCAGAGGCCCGCGGGCCACAACACAAACCTGAATCATCATGGCTCTTCCGTTCCTCATCAGCAGGCCAAGATTTTTTCCTTTTAAAACATTGATACACTCTAGTATTAGCCCCAGTCTATCCCCCATATGTCAAGATTTGAACAAACTTGAATTTATACTATACGAGGAATCTTCTATATTCATATGACTATTCCTGGCTTTGCTATTATTTTCTTCCTACGTACAAAATTGATTCAGTCCTCATTTTGACCCATCCTACCCCTGGGGACCATGATTTAAACAAACTTACACATTCCTTAGGACGATTCTATATAAGTGACTAAACATGGCTTTGGTGTTCTTGAAAAGTGAGTTTTTTACATTTTTCTCTCGATATATTTCAATGCAAATCTCTGATTTTCAACTGTGCCTCAACCCACTTCTTTGGTTGTATATGTGAATAAATTTGAATAACCACTACCTCGGAAAGAAATTGTACCCAGTGGTTCTTGAGAAGAAGTTGAAAATGTAAAACTTTACAATGGACAGACAAACGGACAGCTACACAGACGGGCCAAGAAAAAAAAGTGAACAGAAAAGCTCACTTGAGCTTTCCGGTCAGGTGAGCTAATAAGGGGATGGGAATAAAATAAATACATATGTAGTGCCTTTTATCTATTGATAAAAAAGTCCCAGTCAAAGAGTGCACCCTCTTGACCTTGTCAGTTTTGACATATATCTTCACATATTGGAAAAATGTAAATAACGAAAGCATATTAACGACCAGAGGAAGGTCTAAATCAATAGTCAATATTAAATTAAATTTCTCTTTGAGTGTCCTTACCTTTCCCTTCCATAAAATTGAAAATTTGAGCATTCTTTATGGAAAAAGATTTATGTAGCATATTTTCCTCATTTTCAGTTATGTTTCGTGAAGATACACGTAATATCTAAATTCTACATTGATAATCTCCTTTTTTAAATTTCTACATCGTAACATATGGAGATAACAAACAGCATTCAAGAACAAAAGTCCATAAAACAATACAAAATAGAAGCAGAGCAAACACGGACCTCCAAAACATCAGAGAGGTGGGATCAGGTGCAATGGAGGAGTGAGCATACCCCGCCGACCGACCACACAATTAGTACTATAATAGTCATAAGTCACAAAGTTTTGAACGCATTTCCACGCATAATCTGTATGAACTAAAATAATAAATTTTGTTCATGATCTATTGGTTGTTTAATTACCAAAATTATGCTTTTAAAAAAATCTAAATCTTGCAATCATGTGAAAAGTAAACATATATTGTGACAAAGAGTAACTTTTAAAATCAGCACACACATAAATTCATCACAATTCCTATCATTAATCTGCATGCAGGGCTGTTGACTTATACACTTTGAAGTTTACATTATGCTATATTTGATATTAGACGTTGATTAAAGAAGATAACTATAAAGCTTGTAATCCAATATTCAAGTTATATGACAATTTAATTAACGAATGTATTTTTTGTCTAAATTGTATCAATACATTTAACTGCATTGTTATCACTTCTCATTTAGGGGTTATTATACACATGTATACATCATAATTACAAAACACACACTATCCTTCCTCAGTTTCATTTCATTACATACGATAAACATTTTCAGACACCAAGGTTTCTACGTGTGAACCTTAGATACTAGTACATTAGACGAAACATACTTATGTATAAACAAGTAAAATCTGCCTTATATGGACAAATCCTACTCAAAAATATATAGTTTGCATTATACTCTTGAATTTATACGACAAACATTTTATATACAAATAAAAACATTTCAAAACATTTAAAACGTCATTAGAATATACAAAATATACAGAGGACAACAACAGTAAGAGAGGTGGCCACTCAGTTTAGGGTGGGTTTAGAGTTCTGTATGACCACCTCGCTATAGTCCACGGAGGCCTCAGGAACGTCACTACAATCACGCTCTTTGTCTTTTTTACTCTTTTTCTTCTTTTTGGGTTTGGTAAATTCAACATCAACATAATTTAACTCTCCGGACTGCTGTCAAAATAAGATAAAATATTAAGCACCATTAGCATTAATTAAAGCACACCTTGCGTCTCTATATATTAAAAACAAACTTTCATTTTGGAAAAAAATTCACTTGCACTGTTATGCTTTACTTCTTGAAAAATAAAAACCAGTTTGGTTGCAACAAATGTTACGGCAAAATCATCAATACATTAATACTAAACAGAAAGTATACATTCAGCATGCTAAATGCTAATATTAGATTAATCAACAAATGTGAATAATTTTATACGTATATTTATCTTAAATAAATCTTGCAGCCTTATGTCGGTTTCCTTAGAAACCTGTCCTTATTGTAAGGAAACAAGCTGTAAGATTTTAAACTGAAATGCGTTGGTCTTTAAGTTTTATCATAGCATGCATTAGAAAGCTGTGTAAATGGTATTGTCGTGCATTTGTATCTATAATTATAGATGGGAGTCCGAGTTTGTTCACCAGTAGCTGCAATAATGTAGCCCTCTCCGATTTTTTTTCTGATATTTTCTGGAGAGGGCTACAATTCCACAGCATCAACGTAATGGTGCAAAAATATTTTTTAGATACGGGCGACTGCAGGCAGTATAAATTGATTTTACATTCAACTTACTTCTAATAAGACGAAATTTTTATTCACTGTCGACATCATAGCCCGTTAAACGCAAAAACCATGTAAAATAAAACTGTCTGCCTTTTTCAGCAGCCATGACAGTTCAAGCGTGACGTACCGAGACTTTCGCTTGAAATTTAGAATAACTCAATAAACAGCAAATGTCTATGTTTATAATTAAGAAATAAGGTATCATTTTTTGAGTTTTATTGAGATGTAAAACGGGTTGGTCACGTGATCAAATCCCATAAAGCCCGAAGGGCTTTATGGAAGATTTGATCATGTGCCGACCCGTTTTACATCTCAATAAAACTCAAAAAATGATACCTTATTACTTATATTTACATTTGTGACTTATTCATACTTTAAATTTGCCTGATTGTTACTTTTAACGTGAGAAATGCGTTATTTTTCAAACCCAACGGCATGTACGTAATCCACTAAACGCGCGTCGACCCTTTATGACGTCACACAGATATTACGTCAAACGTTTATCCAAACGCACATCTATGACCTCTTAACCCCGTACCTGTATTTACACAGTTATAAAAACGCTAGCATTCAGTAGTGTTATCTAAAGGAAAACATTTGCAAATGTAAATATATAATTGTAGTGAATAGTAACACTAAACATCCATAAATAAAATCATTCCATGTGTCATTTTTTCGTAAGCAGCGATATTTAGGCTTTTAATAAGGTAATTCCAAAGAAATCCGCTCCCTATGGATCCTTAATCTCATTGGCTGTCCCATAATAAAATCTGTCAAGGTCAGTAAACATGGCGGATAAATTTAAGTTGTGATGTTGACATACACGAAAAATATATGGATATACAATGTATGGATTGTTCTGTATATTTTTGGATCGATTTATGCCTGGGATAACTACATTTTGGAAGTCCAGGTAAGACATATTAATAAAATAACCGTTTACTGACAATTTGAGCCGAAATGCGTGCGGGAGTGAATCGCTGCCGCATTGCACCATTACGGAGATCCTAAGGAATTGTAGCCCTCTCCCAAAAAAAAAATAAAAACGGAGAAGGCTTCATTATTGCAGCTAGTTCATCAGTCTCTCTCTGTCTGATATAGTAGACTTTATCCTAGTTTTCTTCTTATGCATGCAAATGAAAAAAAAAATCTTTGCTTTAATTTTTATACAGTATTTCGGTTTCAATTGCTGGACTACAAACATACATCGAATATGTAGGTTTTAAACTGACAAAAAATTCTAATTTAAAATCATAAATTTCAATTTGTATACAGTGTATATTTAATCTTTTCATGAACAGGAAAATATACTAGCAATTAGCTTAGATAAAAGCATGACCAGTTAAAGACAGCATATAACAGTAAAGAAATTTCTTCTGTAAAACATAGCCAGTGAGAGGTTTTTACGTTTGAACAAGTTACATGTCTCACAAGGAGATTATATAAGCCCGCATAAATGAAAAAGAGATTTCTCTTATACATTACATGCATACAAACAGTGCCGATACCCTGAAAGTCACTGAAGGTTTCTCAAATTTTGAAATTTAATTCACAAGTCCGGAGTAAGGAACATAAAAAATTCGGAACTTTTTTTTAACTGAGCAATAACTTGGTAGAAGTAGTTTTCAGTACATGAACTAGATATAGCCGAATTCAATGTTCAATCAGAACGTTACTGTGTATTTATATGGTGAGCAATATCACTGGAAATAGCAAATCACATTGAGCCACGCACAGCTGGTAAAGTGAGTAGTTTTTAATGGTTCTAGTCCAAAACGTTTCTAGGTCGTTAAGAAGTATATTATAATCACTTTAAGCCATTCAACCAAAAGTCACATGTCGAGAGTTCAGAGAGTTCACTTTTAATTGAAATTGACTTCTAAACCACGTTTAAGGGCATGTTAACGTTAAGAATTTCCCTATCGTTTCAAAAATACCCTGATGTTATAATTAGTTTGGGATGAGTATTTATAGATAGAATAGTTCTTTTTTTTTAGTAAGGAAATGTATTTTCAGTTACTTTTTACACTAATCAGGGTGTCGACATTTGAAAGAAGAAGGATAAGCGACCTTTTGCGACAACCTTGCATTGTTAGAATCTTTGGTCTCTGCTTTCTGTTGTTCAAAATCCTTGTCTATATCCTCGTATTGTCGTGGCGCTCTGTTCACTGTAAATGAAGACACAATATCATTGATAATTCTTTCCTGTCTGTCATTAGAGAATAATTCTAACTTTAATACAATTTGGTAATATTAAAATTTCAAGTCTGAACCACATGATGGTAATTCTAACGTTTGAATTCATTGTTCGAAAATTTTAAAAAACCTCTTTGTATCATTTAGTATTATCTATAACTGCTAAGGTAACTTTGAAAAGGCATTTGATTGCATTCACAGAGAGAGCATTTGGTCTATAATTAAGTTTAATGGTATCCCAGACAAACTGGTCAGAATGGTGAAACTCCTACATGAATCATTCCAGTGTGCTCCTAGAAGATGGAGAAGAAGTTGACTGGTTTCGGGTATCAACAGGAGTGACGCAGGGTTGCATTATGTCTGGATTCCTATTTCTGTTGGGTATAGATTACGTAATGATAAGAACTACAGAAACAGAGCCAACAGGAATAAGGTGGAATTTTACAACAAAACTCGAAGACCTAAACTTCGGAGATGATCTTGCTCTAAATTTAGGGACATCCAGCAAAAGACACAAAGACATTGAAAATGCTAGACAAGCTGGCCTCAGAATAAACATCGAGAAAACCAAAGTAACAAAGCTCAACACTGACATAAAAGAGGCAGTCAAGATTGATGGACAAGACCTGGAGGATGTAGAAACATTTACTTACCTTGAAGGTGTGATAACAACATAGGAATGATCTAACGAGGCCATAACCAACAAACTGGGAAAAGCTAAGTCTCAATTTGGAAGGCTCAGAAAAATCTGGAGCTCCTCAAAATTTTCCATCCAAACAAAAAAGTAAAGTTATCTAACAGCTTGGTCCTGTCGATTCTAATGTAATGAAGTGAAACATGGAAAACAACGGAAAGAGACAAAAGGAAAATTGACACCTTTCAGTATAGATGCCTTAGAAAGATCCTAAAAGTAAGATGGCCTGAGTAAATGTCAAATGAAGACAACTAGAGCAAGTGAAATAATTACTCCCAGGAAGTGGAATTGGATTGGCCGTGTACTGAGGATGGATAACACAAGGATGTGTACCACCGCATTGACATGGCATCCAGAAGGAGAGGGAAAAGTAGGCCGGTCAAAAACAACTTAAAAGACCATGGAGCAAGAGAGGCTACAGCTGCTGGGATGGAATAGCTGGGCGTCAGCGAGGCCAAAGACAGAGGCAGGTGGAGGCAGTGTATTGGGGCCTTGTGTGCCAGCGGGCACGAAGAGGATAGCTGCAAATCGTTCTGTGGTAATTTTCAGTGGCGGACCTTGGTACAATTTGCTGGAAATTTTAAAAAAATCTTTGTACTTTTCGGTGATTCTTATCATTCTCCTCTTTGGTGGTAATTTTTCTCTCCCGCTTTCGCAAAAGCGAGGGGACATTCAATTTCATTCGTCTGTGTGTCTGTCAAAAAAACTTTAACTTTGGTCATATCTTTTGAACGAGAAAAGATAAGACTTTCATATTGAACATGTGTATTATTTGTGATAAGTCCTTTCTAATTATGCTTTGAATTTTTACCTCCGGACCTTGACGTTTGACCTACTTTTCAATAACGTTAACCTTGATCATAACTTTTGATGAGAAGAGAAAGGGTTTTCACATATCAAATGCATATATATTCTGTAACATGACCTTTCTAAATACACTATGATGTTTTACCCATCTTACCTTTGTACTGTTCCTGTGCCCCTGGGTCTGGTTTTTCGTCTTCATCCTCTGGATGACATTCTTCATACGTATGCTTCCTCCCCGCAACTAAAATTGAACAAATAATATTATCATTATTTTATTTTTAGCTTACGATGACTATAAATACAGTTGATTATTGGATCTCCCATGTCTGATTTGTGTGAGTAGTTAGAAATCAATTGTAAATTTGTAATGTTTTGTTTTTTTGCTAAAAATCTTTCATGTGTTTTTGATCTTAGCACAGGCACCTGAAGTATGGATAATACCCCCTTTTTTTAAATCAAAAAACAATGTAAGAGTGTATAATACCTCAAAAATATAAAATTTCAACGTCAAACACATCTTTATGTAGTTATATGCAAGCAGATTGTACTTTTTCTCACGTTTTAAGAATGACCCTATTCGGTATAATAAAAATGTATTTTTATTATACCGAATAGGGCTATTCTTTAAACGTGGGTCTCCACTAGGTTGAATATAAGTGAACATGTTGAAAGAGTCATTTGCTGGAATATTCTCAGAAATCAAATAATATACATGTATTTCAAAGTCTCCCGGACAATATGTATATACAGCATCATGCAAAATTTGTTTCTTCATTTGGCATATCTGTGTAGCGAGCGATACCATCAATACCATCGAAAGATTAAACTTTTCTCACGACTTATAGTGACATGTATTGTAGACTAATGATTATAATATGTAACTTTGATAAAACCCTATAGCAATTTGAGTGTAGTTAAAGTACCAGCTTGATAAATTTACAAAGACAAAACCTGTGCAGTTTACAAAAAAATGACAAAAAAAATGTCACATTTCTTTCAAACGAGGTAGTAATATTGATATATAGTTATGACATTTTTTCTGAAAATCAGAGACCAGACAAAAATATTCCTTTTTCCTGTTATACCGCCAGCGCGGATAGTACGTGTATATATAACTTTACTTATCTCAATGTTTAGAAGTCTACGTTATAACAAATATTATTGAGATAAATAAGTGCATAATCGCAGATTGCAAACATTTAGAGGAAGTAGAGTAAGAATGCATACAGAGAATTTTATACACAGGCATTCAGAGAGTGCTAATAATCGGATTCTAAAGTTCGTCGCCGATCTGCAGATTCGCCATTCAAAGTTGGAGAGTTAGCTCAGACAGCTATACTAATATACCTAAGTAAAGAGAGCTACTATTCGTTTTGGATTTTTAAAAAAATTAAAGTTTAGAAATTAGAATTAGTTACAGATATGTTTTCTGACATCCTCTTAATACGGAACTTTACATGTTTAAACCTTATGTATAAACTCTGCACTTATCTAAAACCTGGATTGTATCCCTGTACTGGATTGGAATGTTACCTACCTGACCACCTGGGGTCTGGTTCATCTATAAGACAGGTAAAAAAAAGCCATGGTTAGATTATTGTCACAAACCAGAAACAGTACACGTGTTTCAGACATTCACCAGATTTACATACAACGATAGAAATACAGTTTGTATGCGTTAAAATGAAAAAGCAAGCAGTATTATTGTTAATGACACTTTCTCTAAAGAAAACGATTCAATATTTCATTCCGTTAAAATATTTTCTTAGATTGTGTGAGTTAGCTGTACGCAAACAATCAAAGCTGATATTTTTTTTGTATTAAAGACAGAAGCTTGTTTTTTACCATACAAAATGGAGTGTTAACTTCCCCAATTATTGATTAAATTTACACAGGGAAATTACAGACTACAAAACTATTAAGAAAGTACAGTGCACTTAGAGCCTTTCTTGCTCTACTTTTTTTTTTTTTACAAGATTAATACACTCGACGAGTTATATATGCTTCATTGTAAAATAATAAGTCTTAGTTGGCGGAAAATTTTGTTATAAAGAGAAAATTATATAAAATACAATCAGACAGGCGGGTGCTCTTTTGAATGTGTGGCAGCATGGCTACAATCCCTTACCCTCCTTCCCGTTAGCTGCTTCATTGTTAGCTGTTGGCTTTTTCTTCGACCCTGAAAGATCAAGTCATTTTTTAAAATATTACTACCACTATACTAATTCCAGTTTTCTCTTTATTTGAGGAGAATAGTCCTTCAGAAGTGTTCAGGGGTACTAGTATCCTCCTACATGGACTCAGTCCACATATACAGTATTACATATACGTAAAAATATTGTGTCAGTATTCCTTTTCAAATCTGATGACCATTTTGGAGGGCATCCCAGGTATTGGTACCGCATAAACGTATTCTCTACGTAAAATTACTTAAAACTTTATCGATAACCACAATTTGTCAGAGAGAGAGAGAGAGAGAACAAGTAATTAAATATCAGAGTCTACTTGAATTTCAACAACGTGGTCAGAACGTTTGACCAATTTAATAGAAAATGACAGTAACCATATAGTTTTAAATTACTGGTTAGCTTAAGGGCAAGTCTGATCTTACTAAAAAGATAGAGTGTTTCAGCTTGATATAAAAACTTGGATTTTTGAAAGGGTTGCTAAGTTCAAACAGGCACTCTCTATATATTAACAATGATTTTACATATACAATGTTTAATCTTTGTGTCAGGTTTGTAATCACGCTTCCGTGGCTTACAGCTGACTCACGCGTGAGTGTACTTTTTTTTCAATTGTTAATATACAATTCAGTTCCATTTATCATCTATTATGAGTTGACTGCATTTAATTAAGGCATCTACCATCCAAAGGAACACAATAGCAATGGAAGAATACATACTGTGGAAAACATATATATATATATATAAACTTTATAAACAATATATATTTCCTTATTTCAAGAACACTTGCTTCGTTTTACACAAGCTCTGATAAACTTAAGTGTACATTTTCAGATTAAAAGTGGGTACAATTGTCTTGTCATATATATAGAGTTAATTAATATACCCACCTTCCCCAAACCCTATAAAAGCTTTCAATTTAGTCCAAAATGTCATTTCTGTACCGTAACCACAAAAGTCTCACATGAAAACTTATCCAGAAGTTAAACAACTATAAGATTATCGAAGTGAAAACAAGACAGCCGAACAAATACATGTACAGTCCTAACACAAAACAGGAAGTTTATCATCGAGGTAACAGAAGGGGTTTCATATATACGAAACATAAGTACATGTTTTATTTGACTCACGTACACACGTGCAAGTGAGAAGGTAGTGGGTGAAGAATTCTGACATAAAACTATGTCACCGGGGATAAAATATATATTAGTCTACCATAGTTTGTTCTACATAGTGTAGATATTATTGACACCTGGTGGAGAGTTCATTTCATAAATATATTTCATGTATATTGAGCGAGTTAGAGTTCATGACACGTGTGTACAGTCTAAAGTTATATACATAGTGAAAAAAAACCCCACAAAACATGAGATGTTTTACCTTTTCTAGAACCAAGGCATCCTCTAAAATAAGCACAACAAAACATTGTCAAACCCTCCTTCCATTAACTCTCAATTCCATTTCATTTTTTTTTTCATGTTACAAAAATAAATATGTCAAAACAAGACCTCAGGTAATCGGATCACAAGTAATTGATGACGGAACATTATTTTGCTGGCTGCTTACATCCCCACGGCTAGGTTCTAATAACAAGGTTAAATTTGGAGAGAGAGAGAGAGAGAGAGAGAGAGAGAGAGAGAGAGAGAGAGAGAGGAACTTCTAACATCTATAGCTAGTCTCGTTAGAAGTCACCATTTCCTAAGTTTAAGTAAGTTCTATGACCGATACAATGACCTAGCTGTTCAGCAATTAAACTCTATCATTAAGACAAACGCTGACTGACGTTTTGATACTTATTGTTAGACTATTATTCACTGAATTGCCGACGAATTTTCCCGTTATTTCCCAATCATATGACAAGGTGCACACTGCGGATGTGACCGGTCGGCAGGGGATGCTCACTCCTCCATGGCACCTGATCCTACCTCTGACTTAGAGGTCCATTTTTGCTCTGCTCCTATTTTGTATTGCTATAATTATGTTTCATTAGTGTCAGAAGCAAATTGAAAGTTTGGGGGGGGGGGCTAAGTGTAAATTTTTTTTTTATACCTTTAAAAAAACTTGACAAGCAAAAAAACAAGAGGCCAATGGGCCACATCGCTCACCTGAGAACTTTGGCCATTCTGTTCTTTACCAGATTTCCCCCTTGTAATACATATTGTGACCCCATCCTACCCCATTGATCATAATTTAGACAATTTGAAATCTACACTACCCCAGGATGCTTCCACATAAGTTTCAGCTTTGGTTCTTAAGAAGAAGATTTTTTAAAAAAATTCCTATATATATCTATGTAAAACTTTGATTCCCCATTGTGGCCCCACCCTATCCCTGGGGGTCATGATTTGAAAACTTTAGAATCTACACTACCCCAGGATGTTTCCAGATAAGATTCAGCTTTTCTGGCCCAGTGGTTCTTGAGAAGAAGATTTTAAAAAATGTTCCCATATATTTCTATGTAAAACTAAGTTTCAGCTTTGGTTCTTAAGAAGAAGATTTTTAAAATAATTCCTATATATATCTATGTAAAACTTTGATTCCCCATTGTGGCCCCACCCTATCCCTGGGGGTCATGATTTGAAAACTTTAGAATCTACACTACCCCAGGATGTTTCCAGATAAGATTCAGCTTTTCTGGCCCAGTGGTTCTTGAGAAGAAGATTTTAAAAAATGTTCCCATATATTTCTATGTAAAACTTGGATTCCCCATTGTGGCCCCGCCCTATCCCCGGGGGTCATGATTTGAAAAATTTAGAATCTAAACTAATTCAGGATGCTTCCACATAAGTTTCAGCTTTTCTGGCCCAGTGGTTCTTGAGAAGAAGATTTTCAAAGATTTTTCCTATATATTTCTATGTAAAACATTGATTCCCCATTGTGGCCCCGCCCAACCCCTGGGGGTCATGATTTGAACAATTTAGAATCTACACTACCCCAAGATGATTCCAAATAAGTTTTAGCTTTTCTGACCCAGTGGTTCTTGAGAAGAAGATTTTTGAAGATTTTTCCTATATATTTCTATGTAAAACTTTGATTCCCCATTGTGGCCCCGCCCTACCCCCGGGGGTCATGATTTGAACAATTTAGAATTAACACAACACTAGGATGCTTCCACATAAGTTTCAGCTTAACTAGCCCAGTGGTTCTTGAGAAGAAGATTTTTTAATGACCCCACCCTATTTTTGTCTTTTCTTGATTATCTCCCCTTGTGAGGGAACTTGGCCCTTCATTTTAACAATTTAAATTTCCCTTAACCCAAGGATGCTTTGTACCAAGTTTGGTCAAAATTGGCCCAGTGATTCTTGAGAAAAAGTCGAATATGTGAAAAGTTTACAGACGGACGGACAGACAGACAGACAGACAGACAAAATGTGATCAGAAAAACCCACTTGCGCCTTCGGCTCAGGTGACCTAAAAACAAAACAAAACAAAACAAAAAAAAAAGAAAAAGGGGGGGTGGTGGTCGGTTCAAACTTCAGTACCAGTACCAAACCTTTTTTCCAAGCACTACCACTTTCCCCATTTTAGACCTATACTGCTTCGTGTCTGTGGGGGCGGGGGGGGGGGGGGGG
>PRKT01000060.1:801616-822596 GCA_003671525.1 Saccostrea glomerata | reverse complement strand
GATTCAAGTTTGTTCAAATCATGACCCCCGGGGCAAGGGTGGGGCCAAAATGGCCGACCCAAGTTTTACATAGGAATATATAGGAAAAATCTTTAAAAATCTTCTTCTCTAGAACCACTGGACCAGGAAAGATGAAACTCATGTGGAATCATCGTCCGGTAGAGCAGATTTAAGTTTGTTCAAATCATGACCCCCGGGGCAAGGGTGGGGCCAAAATGGCCGACCCAAGTTTTAAATAGGGATATATGGGGAAACCTTTTAAAATCTTCTTTACAAGTACTTCAAAGCTATGATTAGTGATATTTATATGGAATCATCCTCAGGTAGTGTAGATTCTAGTTTGTTCAAATGATGAACGCCTGGAGGGGGGGGGGGTAAATTCAAGCCTGGTGTGCTCAGGTGAGCGCTGTGGCCCCTGGGCCTCTTGTTATAGTTGTGATCATGAACTCAGTATTTATATTCAAATAATTGAAGCTGTACAAGCAAATATAGCAACAACAAAACGTTTTGTAACTTTGTTATTTCCACACTGGTACTTTGCTCTCTCTCTCTCTCTCTCTCTCTCTCTCTCTCTCTCTCCCTCTAAAATTTTGTATAAGCTGTAAATGATCCAAATAATACATTTCTAAAATATATAGAATTTGTAATCTTTCTGTGATGTTCGAATTCTACCTTTCCAGTTCCAACCAATCAAACGTTATGGACCAAATTAAAGTTTTTTGCGAGCAAACAGACGGACAAACGGACATAAAAATTGTATAGGTATGCTCTTCATTCACGCGAAGAAAACGTGCATGAGTATTTGTACATATAAGTGGAACTTCGTAATGGTTTGTTAAAATTCTATAGTTGCTACAGAGTTAGGCCTTATGTTTCTTCGTTTCAATGACTCATCCTGTATAGGATGCACTGATTACCTTTGTTTCATTTTTTTAAATATTAAGTTTTTTTTCTGAAATGGGATTTTGGAAGTGCATGATCCAAAAATATTATCGATCTCATTCAGATATTTATTTATTTAATTATTCTTGGACATATAAATGTATTAAAAAAAATTGGCTCTTCTGTTCACTTTTTTACAATCAACCTAAACGATATCCAACTCTCAAGAGTGTTTAAATTAAAAAAAAAACCTCATAAAATATACTTAATTTTTATATGTTATCTGATATTTACTATAAAATAGATGGATCTTTTTTTTTTATTACAGTTTATTTCCTTTTTTTATTTATAAAGCAATACTGTCTTACGGAAGTTGATAAAACTCATAAAGGTTTTTTTAAATAATAAACTAGATTTAAATTTAAGTTAATTATCATGGGTATACTACACAAAAATCTATGCTGTTGACAGATAGATACCATCTGTTGTGGTTGGCGTTAATGATTGCTTATAAAAAAAAAAGTTCTAGCCTAGGTCATAGAATAACCAGTATTCAGAGTGGAACTGTTTGTCTGGGATGATAAAATTAAATAAAACATCATTTTGTTACTCGTCTTATGTAAATTTAAGTGTACATATAAGGAAATTAATCAGTGGGAATGCTTCATAAAGGCAGGAAATGATCGTATTTAATGATGGTGGAGATTGTGATACATATCATATATACACACGACTTTATAATAATGCTTATACATATTACTTTAATGCCAATGTAACACAACTTAGCTTCATTTATACTGCGTGCACGTGCATTGTATACGTGCATAGTATAATTACCAAAATAACATTCGAAAAGTTTGGTAAAAACGTACCTGTCCCTCCCATTTTGATCCACAACTATATACAGCTGATACAGTCCTCTCGGGTTTACAGATTTCTTCGTTGTAAAATGTTAACAGTTTTCAGGTGACGAAAATCAAAGACACCAACATCATATCGTAGAGTTCACAAATGTGTAAATGTATACCTTGTTAGTTTGTATTACAAAATCTAGACAGTTCGTACAAGGAAAGGCCCGTATCTACACTCCTAACAGAACACATCCTTCCTCGACATGGCGCACTGTGAGTAACACTATTACACTAATTACTCCGCCATATCAACCACGTGATCTCTTAGCAATCTGTCACAGTATCCGCAGTACAAACTAAAGAAAGTAAATCTGTAGATCATTCAAACAGGAAGTTAAAAAATCCCTGATAAGTATTAATGAGACACATTAGAGAGTATACGGGCAAAGAGGAAGTAAAATAGGCCGGGCTGCCTGGGGAATCGTTTATTTCTTTAGATTATTTAAAGCGTGAATGACTTTATAGACTTTATATAGATAATAGGTATAATTGTTAGCTTTTTAAACTCCCGTACAGTATAAAGGTTTCGTATTTTTACACGACTCATATCATAACTTCTTTGGACTTGTTATTCATATAGGCCAGAGATTTGGCGAGGCTAATGACAAAGAGTACAAACTCGGTATAAACATCTTTTTCCTTCCGCTGTGTTTTAACTAATTTTAGACTTAAGTGTCTTGAATAAGTCATATATTAATGGATGCCTCGGAAATGAAACCTCCTCCCAGGCGCCCCCCTCCGGCGGAATCAGAAGGTACGATATCGGGTCAGAGGGTGAGGGTCACAGGCACTTGTTTCGGAAATAAATTTTTAACCCATGTATAATAATAAAACTATGGGTTATAAATTTATTTCCGAAACAAGTGCCTGTGGTGAGGGGTGACGGAAGTTGGTGAGGGGTGACGGAGGTTGGTGAAATTTTATTTGATTAGGGTTCGATGTCTAACGATTCTGTACACTACTGTACAACTCCTCCACTGAGTGACACAGGGAAGATCTTTATTTACAGATTCCCGCCCGGACGTCTCTCTCCTCTTCGTGGGCGCCTTCCTCGTCTTGGCGGCGGTAGTGATGTTCGCAGTCCTCATTGTTATGTATGTCCGAACACTGAAGAGGAAATCAGGTGACTTCAAGAAGGCTTTTTAGTATTGTGAATTGAAACCGGTAGCGCTACGTTATCAAAGACTTCTGATACCAGAGTTTTGTTGAAAATAGACAATTGTACAAGGAATGCAATTTGGAATGCTAGTTTAGTTTACGGACAAACGGATAGACAAACGACAAACACTAAATACCAGTGCGTACATCTTCCTGTCTGAGACCTGTAAAACCCAAAGTCTTAAGAGGACAAATTGGGTGGTACCCAAAGAAAAGTTTTGGCATAAGTAATATATACACCTAAGAAATATGAAAGCCATAGGCCCATCCAGTCAAAAGTTATGGTCAATGTTAAAGTTTTTGCGGACAGACAGACGGACGTACAGGGCAAAAACTATACACCCCTGAATCTTCGATTACTGGGGCATATACTCCAGAATCTTCGCTTACGGGGGCATAAAAAATATTATACGAGTACTTGTATATTAAAATTTTGTAGAGAAGTTTATGCGCGAAATATTCTGACTGGTAGGTATAGAGTATGAAAAATAGCAAAGCAAGCAAACCGGAAATGACCAACACACAGTTATACAGACGAAATAGGAAAAATCTCTGTTTTCTTAGGAAAGTGTGCAATTCATTTCTTTTCATCCCTAGTTCACAGATTGTATTCCTCTGACACGTAGAGTATTTTATTAGTCATTCTCTACATCGTTGAATCTGTAAAGTTTTGGATAGGCAGTCTGAAGCAATGTCAATTTATGTTAAGTCTTATGAATGGCAACGTAGGAAGTCCTAGTATCTATACCGTTCAAAGGTTATGGCCAAAGTAGAAGTTTGGAATTTTTGTGTGAAAGTGTGTCTAACTCCAAGGTCAAGGCCAAAAGGTCAAATTTGGTGGTACCCAAAGAAAGGTCTTGTCACAAAAAATACACATGTGAAATATGAAAGTCATAGCTCTTGTAAATCAAAAGTTATAGGCAAGATTAGAGCTTTTGCGGAGATAGACAGACAAACTATGGGACACGACAAAAGCTACAGTGTAGATACCCCCTAATCATGAATAACAGGGGCCAATAAAAGTACCCTATATTGTATTAAATCACAAATGTACAAACTTACTAGATCCTGGTAGAGCTGTTCATTTACTGATTCACTTGCAGATACAGAACCAGAAGAGGCAGCTGGGCACGCTAAGGACAGGTGAGTTATTTACCTGGGGCTACAAGGACAGCAGATCAAAAAGATTCTAAACTGGTGTATATAAATACAAGTGGTTAAAAGGATTAGGGGAAATTGAGTTGGCTATTACTTTAGACATGTTAGATGTAGGCCCAAAAGACAATTATAATATTGGGAATGTTGTATTTATTTCATGTGCTGATTTGGGACGATGTCCTAAACTTTTTTTTTATTACAAAATATGCAATCCAGTGACATAAATATTGAAATCTTATTTGATTTAAGATTTCGGGATACAGTAATAGTCATAAATATGACCAGGCCAACACTTAATATAATCGGCGGCAAAATCTTTCTGCTTGTTGATACCATACGGTGAAATTAATTTATCGCAAATGTACATATTTTTATAATAAAGAAACTTTCCCTTTTTATTGCATTAATTTCGGGTTCTTTTATATATCAGGAAATTTTCAGGAATATTTGCCAAAGAATTCAATTTTCCATATCTTTTAATTTTGTTTTCTCTGTGATAACTCCTTGAAAGTTAGTTGAGTTGATTTTTTTTTATCATTCTACCGGTATGTAAATTTCGCTAAGCGAAAGGTCAGGAACTAAATCTTACAAGTACGGCTGTTTTTGTGTCTGACGACCGTGGACGGGAACTATTGAAATTGACATGGGAGGCCAGTGTAACTTTAATCTCGAAGACAACATCTTATAATCTAAATATACAATTATATTTCTCAATGAAATGAAAATATAAAGAATCGCTGTCTACTTAGTAGTGAATGCCAGGGACATCAACGATTGTTAGACAGCGATCCCTTAAATGATTCTATAAAATAATTGTATGTTTAATTTTCAGTGAGGACTATACAGAAATGAGCGAAAGAACAGCGCCTAACCCTTACGCCAATATGAGTGGTAGACAGTACACTGATCTTAGAGTCCCCACCCCCAGGGATCACGCCTATACCCCCGTCCAGCCCCCCTACGTAGAAATCATCAGCTGATGTACAAAGTTATACAATAAATGTTATAGTACATGATTTCTCTCTCATTCTCTTCTTTATGCCGAGAAACCACACCATTCATCATACAATTATGTTTTATACCATTGTTTCATGGTTTTTGATTGGCTTGTTACATTTGACGAGCAAAAGAGCGCGTTTAGCAATATTTTCA
The DNA here is from genome assembly GCA_003671525.1 of Saccostrea glomerata. Taxonomy (NCBI): domain Eukaryota; kingdom Metazoa; phylum Mollusca; class Bivalvia; order Ostreida; family Ostreidae; genus Saccostrea; species Saccostrea glomerata. The sequence continues at coordinate 817,335 of PRKT01000060.1, read as the reverse complement.
GCCAGTCTATAACGACAATTTCGTAATCTCCATCATGATTATAGACTGATTGATATTTCCCTTGATACAGACAATATGTCATCGGTTTATTTCAGGAAAAACCCCACCTTTCTTACGCTTCAAAAGTCACCCACAAAGTCTTAAAACAATGAGCCTTATTAAAAATGCCATACTGACGCATATCATTAGCATATCTTAAATGCATTTAATGAATATCTCTTAAATAAGCAAAGACAATTCCAAAATTTACGAGAACAGAAGATTTAGTGACGCTATAAGATGAATTGTAAAATTATTTTCAGTTTGTTATTTGTGCAATTTTTCCAACTTTATACCAAGGGACAATCTACAGGTATGTAATGATATATTGACAATTTATTTTTTTTCAAGGCCTTTCCTAAATTTAACATAAATCTCCACTTATATAATGTTGTAAATATATAATATAAACATTCCAAACATATCCATTTTTAGGTCATGGAGGTACGCGATATGTTGTTATGTTTCCGGATGGGAACAGCCCGGTGACCAGGGCAGAACTTCTGATATCGAGTCTACAGGATACGGAAGTTAGACTGACCTCCGGTTTTCCTGGTATTGATAGAGTGCTGCAGGTGAGAGCTAACGAGGGCGCTGTGGTCTCACTTCCTCCAGAAATAGTTCTGAATGGAAACAAGAGGGAGGATAAAGGAATCATTATCGAATCTGATCTCCCCATCTATGTGTATGGCCATTCCGGTGACGACTGTTGTGCAGGGGAGGGGTTTCAGGCTATCCCTGTTGATTTCTGGGGTACGGAGTACTACACCGCCACCCAGTACAACAGCACGGTAGCTGTGGTAGCAACGGAAGACGATACAGAAGTGAGCATCACCAAGGGATTCTGGGGTGGCGTCACTTTTGAATCAGTTTACTATGGAATGGGAGAAAACATTACATTCAATCTCACGGCGGGACAAACTGCGCAGCTGCAAACCCCAAGCGGTTATCTTCTTGGTACACGGGTGTACTCTAACAAACCTGTTGGGGTTATCTCTGGTCAATACTACGCGTCTCCGTCCAGTAGGAGAGCCAAGTTTAACCAGATGATTGAATTTATCCCTCCATCCAGCAGCCTCGGCACCGATTTCATCACTCCTCCTGTGTTTAATTCAACCTACATTAATATATACTACAACAATCTGGGAGCCGACAATGTGATCTCGACAAAGGGCAAAAACGTCAATCTTTCCAGTAATTTACAAAGAAGAGGAGGTTCCCGGATCACGGCTGGTGCCGCCAATCCTTATCACGGTTCCAGCACTGAACCCGTCATTGTGACGGTCTCACCGCTTACGATTAGCCCCTTTATGCTGTTTGTACCCTCTCTGGACCAATACTCAAACAATTATAAGTTCCTCACCCCGACCAAAGCTAACCTGACCCATTACATTGTTATCATTGTCAGAAGTCAAGACGAGAATGGGATCAGACTGGACGGGAACAAGATTTACTCCAAAATAGAGGGCGTGGATGTTCTGCTCATTAATGACGTCATATACCTCATCATTTCAGCGGAAGTGAGTGCGGGGCAGCACCAGGTGACACATCAGGATCCCAATGTGAAGTTCGGTTTAATTTTGTACGGTTTTGACGACACTCAGTCCTATGCTTATCCTGCCGGACTTAGCCTGCCGTCTGCCTCGTCTCCGGCTGCTGGAATGCCTCTATAGAGAAGTCAGTCGGGGGGCTGCCATCAAATAACTTCGTCAATGCTGAATGCCACAGAACATTTTGTCGTCATCTGTACATACCTTCCGTCCCATATCTGAAAATCTTTTAACATAGATTTAGCATAGATCAAAATAGTTTTTAGTTTAATATACATGTATAGAATATCTATCGTTTTCATTGTTGTTGAAATTCTTCTAATGACTTGTTTTGTACATTGTTATGTCTGCTCAATTAAATATACATTTAAATTTAAAAAATTACAATACTTATTGTTATTGGTTATTTCCTTGCTTTGATTGGTATCTAATTCTTTGCCCAAGAGCATAATATACGTATATGGAATTTCTGAAACGGGGTAAGTCTTGTACTTACTAACAGATAAGTTGATGGAACAAGACTGGCACTTCTTGTTTTAATAAAATCATTATTTCGTAAGTTCTAGGTCGATGACCTTGTCAGCAAATACAATCTATCATTTAGTCAAATACTGACTGACGTTTTTCATACTTATTTTTAGGTCATTATTTACACACTGAATTGACTACGACTTTTTTCGTTATTTCCCGATCATGATAAGGAGCACATGGCGGGTGTGACTGATCGACAGGTGATGCTCACTCCTCCATGACACTAGATCCCACCTCTGATGTTTTACTCAAAGTTTTTTTTCAAGTTAATTACAATACTTCTTTTGATGAACCAAGAATTTCATGAAGAAATAAAATCTTTTATTTATCATTTGTAGTTTTATCTTGGACGATGATATTGGAAATGCAATTATTAAACTCACAGGTACTTGTAGACAGGACCCCCCCCCCCCCCCCCCAACCCGATATTCAACCCCGTGGCTTTTTGGACATTTTTTCAAAAAATTATATCTATTACACTTATTCATCATGTGTACAATATGAAAAAATCGTCAAAACCCCAAAACAATCGCTCAACAAAAAAATACCCCACTATACATTCTCCCTTATAATGTACAGTAGGGTATTGTTTTGGGGTTTTGACGATTTTTTCATATTGTACACATGATGAATAAGTGTAATAAATATAATATTTTTGAAAAATGTCCAAAAAGCCACAGGGTTGAATATCCGGGGGGGGGGGGGGGGTTCCTGTCCACAAGTACCTGTGATTAAACTATATAATTTATATAAGTTTGTGAGGACCATTCTCTACAGTCATTAAGAGTATTCCGAATCACCTTTTACATTTTGATTGCAACGCCGGATTTTATAAACAAGTTTATAAATTGTTGTTTGGTTTGTGATATTTTATATGATTATATTCATTGATATTTCATGTTTCAAATTGTTTCACGACTCTGTCTTGAATTCATTCATTAATTCTCAACAATTATTTTATTTACGCGGGAGTATATGAAATAGAATTTCAGTTATACATTTCGGAGATTATAATTCCGTCGACAACCGGTTCGGCATTTTATCTATGTGTAATTTCCGCTTTACCTGTGTAGTAAATATTCAATGAATGTGAACAGGTAGATACATTATAAAAGATATAAAATGAAGAGCACGATCGTCCTTTGGGGGCTTTTAGGATTAATATGTTCATGTAAGTAATAATTTCTGTAAGTTAAGTTCTGAAAGCTCTGATAATCGTTAAATTGCTTGGTCTAAAAATGTATTTGGTCAATGGCGGAAGTGACTGACTCATAAAAACAAATTTTGAAACAAGTGAATATGAAATGTATTATTTAAATTTTATGGAAAAGATTAGAGGTATCAGGATGATTTTTTTTTAAAGGCACTTATTCTTTTTTTCAAGACTTCTCTAAATTTAAATTATATCAATCTGAATTGTGTATAAATTACTTTACGTAATTAAAGAAAAATAAAACTCAAAAGAATATTTAGAATAAATACTTGACAGTCACTTCTGAAAAATGTTCATTTACATTATGGCAGAATTACTGTCATTTAATATGATAAGTTTGGTATATCATTCTCCTAAATAATTGCTGTTTTTCTGTTGCAGGTTTTGCTTTGGAATGTTATGTATGTCTAGGGCAGAGGACAAATAAAGACAAATGTATAAAAACCACCATTCAATGTGAGAAAGAACAGGATGCCTGTAAAACACAAATACGATGGCAGCGTAAGTGTATATTAAAAAGGAAAAATTTGTTCTTTGAAATTCTAAGTATTTCGACTAGAGAATAGATGCAAAATTCATTTTCTTGGGCACGTGTATAGTAACTTTCTTGTGGTATTTGGTATCTCATTCTATTGACAAAAATAAACAGGCCATGAGTGCAGTTTGAATTCTACTTCAATAAGGCAAAATAAAAAAAATAAGATTGTTTTCATATCTTATAAAAGTGTTAAGTAAATAAATGACTGAATTATTACACCTACAGCATGTACAAAGTAATTATATCTGTGACACTATTCAACAATTACCAGTTCATGTATTTGTTAATTTGCAATATAAAAGTTTCTATACATAGCATAGAGTTTATGTTAAATGTTTTTCCACCATCAGAGCCCAAGTTTTGGCAGAGAGTGAGTGAGAGGTATCATAACATCTCTAAATCTTGTGAGACGAAGGCTAGCTGTGACGCGGAGGCCCAGGCCAAGGGATTCCGATGTATGAGGGACTGGTATCGCGACTGGGACTGTGTGGAGTGTTGTCAAGGAGACAGATGTAATTACTATGCAACGGTATGTGTTATCAGGGTGACTAATGTGTCCAAGCTACCTTACTTAAATATACATGTAGTGGCTTAACTTTGTGAAAGTTTCAGTGATATTTGAGTTGTGAAAAGCATTATATGGCATTAAAATGAAAATATATGGTGTCCAGATAAGGTCATTTCCAAAGAATGAACAGTGTATTCAAGAAAACGCTGTCATGCTAACACACAACACACCTTCGCACTAAAACATCTATGAGCCATCATGGTAACACAAGTTTGCACAACACACCAATGTGCTTACACATAACTTGCCATCACACTATCACAACATTGAACTACATGCTGTCACACAAATTAATACAAGTTGGCACAAAACACGTTTGTACACATCACATAGTTGCGCTAACACACAACTGGCCATCTCGTTTTCACAACATTGAACAACACTTTGTCATGCTAACACTAGATCAAAGAACATGCCATGGCTTTAACTCACAACTCGTGAAAAGTTGTGTAAGTGAGTTGTGTGACAGCACGACAGTGTGTTGTGTAAGGTTCTGTTAACCTAATTTAGCACACAGTGATTTGTGTACATGTATAAGCACAATGATGGTTTTGCATATTTGTGTTAGGTGATGGGGTACGTGTTTTGTATAAGTGTGATGGCGTGTTGCTTGAAAGAATGTCAGCGTGAAGGCAAATTGAGCAAAATTGTATTATCACAATGGCCAGATGTGTGAAGTTGTGTGAGCACGACTGTGTGTTGTTTTAAAGCTTATTAAGGTGATGGTGTGTTCCATGATGGCATGATTGTGTGTTATTCAAATCACGCTGTTGAGCTTTTGCAAATAGTCCTATCCAGACACCATAAAAATAATCTGTATAAAAATACATGGGTCTGATCTTGTTATGATTTTGTTTTAGTTGGGAGGAAGTCACAATCAGCTGAGTTTTGTCCTGCTGTCCATCGTCCTGATTTCCCAAGCATTGTACCATCTGTACAGGTAACCATGGCAACAAAACCAAGTTACTCAGCATTCAAATCTACACCACAACTCTAGAAGGTGTGAAAGACTCAACATTGACTTTTACTGTATTGTTATGACAACTACATTTCAACACAAAGAATTTCTTTTTGGTTTTTTAATATTTTGATAAAAAAAATTGAAATGGCATTTCTGATGTATTTTAACAGTTTGATAAAAATAATTTGATTTTTCAGAATGAGAAGCTTTTCTTACAGAATTAACATCTTCTCGTCATTATTACAAACATCTCTAGTGTTTTTTCTTAATGGTCTTTTTTGATAAACTTCACTAATAATCAGGCTGAATTTGTAATCTAGCGGAATATATTCAAAGCTTATATTTCTATTTGAGAAAAAATAACTGTTTTGTCAAAAAACAAGTATGAATGTGCCATTGTGATATAAATCATAAATTAGGTATGAGAGTGTAGATTAGGATTATATCACTCTGAGGTTTTGAACAGATATATGCAATATCATTATGAACATTTCATTTGTACATTATATCATTTTTGATTGTATATATTTTAATCATTCCATCTGTCCATTCCATGGTTATTCTGACATATTAAATATTGTATAATTGTTAAGGGAGTGAGAGTGTAGAATATGTATCAGGTTGGATAACTCATGACTTTTTAGAATCATCATTAATGTATATATATGATACATGATTTTTACTTTTATGATACATGTGTACATGCAATATATTTTATAATAAATTTTATTCAGACAGTGCATTTTTAATTTTTTTTTTTGATAAAGCAAAGGGCCAGTTTGGAAAAGGTTTTTTCCCTTCAATTTGACCCTCTTTAGATAGATAGATAGATAGATTGCCTCTTTAGGAGCTTTTCATAATTTAGTTAAAAAAAATAATTTTTTTCAAAATATGTATGTGTGAATCATGTATTTAAATGACAAAAATAAGGAGCAGAGCAAACAAGAACCTCAAAAAATATCAGAGATAGGATCAGGTGCCATGGAGGAGTGAACATCCCATGCTGACTGGCATCCTAGCAAGCCAGGGGCCGGAGTCAACACATCCAACAGCAATGTTTTGAAGAAGGATCTCTGGCTTGTGAGAATGGCTGATCGGTCACACTGGCAGTGTGCTTCTTGTCATGTGCTAAAAGGATTTTGAAACATGCTGTCTGCTGTTAAGATGTTAATGGTAAAAAGAAGTTAGATGTCCTTACCACCAGGGCCACAACTATGGTCTAGCTATTCTTCAACAGCAGATTATTTTGTCTAAATCCTCCTATGTAAGATAGTTCTCACCCTAATCTGAGGGTCATGATTTCAACAAAATTGAATGTACCCCACTACATTACTATTACTAATAACAGCTTTTCTATTCTTAAGAAAATCGATATTGTTTTTATATTTTCCTTTATAAACTTTGAACTTTAAATTTTCCTGTCTATACGTGGTTTTGAGAAGATTATAAAAGATTTTCCTCTATTTCCATCATATTACTGAATTCGTTGAGAAACTAAAATACCTATAGTAGACAAGAGCTAAGATATTTCTAGATTTCTGTCCATTCAATCTGTCATTTTGGATCGTCAAAACCCTTGAAAATTTTGAGACAATCTTTGCAAAATTATACTGTATACTAGTTCTTCTAAGATTTTTTCAAGACCCTTGAAACATTACACCAACAAAACCATATACAGACTTAAGTTTGATGATCTAATTTCCATCTACAATCTCAAAGGTATAATTCCAAAAGAAAAAAATACGAGTTTAAACGATGAAAAACAAATTTGAAAAAATAGATGTGCTTATATTTCCATAATAATCATAAAGAACTCTTTGTTTTTAATATTATTTCGTATCTATGGTCGATACAATGGCCTTGTCAGCAAATACAATTTATCATTGAGCCAAATGCTGATTGACGTTTTTCATACCAATTGTAAGCCCATTATTTATACACTGAATTGACGACGGATTTTTCCGATCATGACAATGAGCACACGGCGGGTGTGACCGGTCAGCAGGGGGTGCCCACTCCTCCATGGCACCTGATATCACTGTTTCGGAGATCCGTTGCTCTGCTCCTATTTTGTATTGTTTTATGGACTTTGATATTGAATACTGTTCGTTATCTCCATATCCTTCTTGCTAGTAGTGTTTGCTGTATGCTGTTTAAGCAGTTTATTGTCGTATAAAGAATTCCATATTTTGAAAGCTTGTCATCGGTTTACATTTTAACCCGGTTATATTTTGGATCCATCTTTGAGCATTTGTTAAAGAATTTAAGAAGAACCTGTTACTTTTGCTGTTCTGGTAATATATTGAACCTGTATCTTGTACTGCTTCGTTAAGTGAGCCAGTAACTTGTACTGTTCTAGTATTATAATGAACCTGTAACTTCTACTGTTTGAATTATTAAAGTGACCCTGTAACTTTTACTGTATTAGTTATATAATGAACCTGTAACTCGTACTGATTATGTACTTTGGTGAACATGTTAACTTGTTTTTTTTCAAGTAATTATTTTATTAATTTGTGATTGCCTAGGTATGCTGTTTAATTATAATGGGAAATTCAATATCACTCAGAAACATGTTGCCGATCAAGGTCGGAAGGCATTTTTTGCAATTAACTCAAGAATGAATAATTATTATCTAAACATAGAAACAAAATGTGCAGTTTTTGATACATATGTGAAAAGTGTTTTGTCATATGGAGCTGAAATATGGGGTTTTCACAAGGCTAAAGATGTTGAAAAAATTCATAGTAATTTTTGTAAGAAAGTCTTGGGTGTGAAATTATGTACTACAAACAATATGGTGTATTATGAATTAGGCAGATTACCTTTGTATCTTTCAAGGAAACTTCAAATTTTGAAATATTGGTTTAAACTTAAAAATACAAACAACTGTATATTGAAAGCATGTTATGAAGAAAGGATAAGGAATAATGACAAATGGTTTACTGAAATTAAGAATGAATTTGATAAGCTTGGTTTAAGTTATCTCTTGTTCCAAAACTTTGACACTTGTAGAGAATATGTTATTGCTAAGCAAAGATTCTTTGATGTGTAAAGTCAAGAAATCCTTCATAGTATTAAGATGTCTACAAAAGGAAAGTTGTGTCAACATTTTATAGACCATTTTTGTTTACAAAATTATTTATCAAAACCTATTAAACATGCATACAAAAAATGTATCACAAGCTTTAGACTGTCTAGTCATAAATTACGGGTAGAAGAAGGTAGATATGTTAATGAAAACAGAAATAACAGAAAATGTTTATAATGTGACTTAAATGATGTAGAAGATGAGTTCCATTTTATATTGAAATGTCCTGTATATCAAGATCTCAGAATCCAATATATAAAACAGTATTATGTTAAAAAACCTAGTGTCTTTAAATTAAAACAATTGTCAAGTGTACAAAATGTTAAAGAAATGTCTATTTTGTTCAATGCTTTACAACGAAGAAAAGATTTATTAAACTGTTCGTAGCTTATGATATATATGTAAACATTTATTATACAATTGAAAGATTTGAATATATGTATACCTTGTTTATAATACAATGTACATGTATCTGTCTGATATGCCATTTGGCATAAGGAAATAAAGAATTGATCGAGATGAATTGATTGCGTGAGGCTGCCACCCTCTTCTCCACTAGACCGTTATTGCACAATAACACGCGAGGTAAAAGGAAAGGCGATATACCCGGTAGTTTTTACGAGTTGATGGCATCAACTCAGGTTATGTTACTGGTAAGGGATTCCCCATGTATCGAAACTAATCACATTTTCGTTTGAGTATTTTGCATACAGATTCTTGTATAATATTGGCTTATTTACAATATTCATGTACTACAAAATAGGAATATGTTTCCTGATATGACTTGAAGTGTTTATAAACTTAAATACTTACTATTTTATTTTTCTGGAATTTGTGTCAATCCGCCAGAGAAAATAGTGCAAGGGGCATTCATGCAGTCAAAAATTGTGACATATCGTGCAAACAAAGTTTTGATTTTTAAGTCAATAAATACTAATATCTTCAACTATTTCAACTTATTTTAAGTAATTTGAAAATAGATTTTGAAAGAAAAATATACACAATTAAATATTGTACAAACGAGGTTATTTTTACAAGACTGAAGTGTTAGTGGTATATAAATAAACTAATCCTTGCGCTGATCCAGTATGCTAATGACCAGTGCAATTTTCCCGCGATAACTAGTGATGAAGTGTTTATATATAGAACACTATACTTATGTTTGTAAACAAAGCGAGAAACACCTAGTTAAGATAGTCGAAGTAAATCAAATATTAATCTGAAAGGGAGTAATGAGCTGTACCAGTTGATAAAATAATTTTATGTAAATGCCATTACTTCTTGTGCAAACAATAAAAGAACCCCTGTCTTCCACAATTTAGATCTGCATCACAACAAGCTTTAAATACAGTAAAGGTCACTTAACATGTCTTTGATTCTTATCTTATTGTCTGCGCTACTCTGGAAAGAGAGTTCCTTTACTATATCCAGCAGTGTCTTACTATCAGATGCTGGCAATGTGAAACCTTGAATTTAAAGTACAGAAGACAGTAAAAAAAAAATAACAAAAAAAAAAAATACAGAAAGATTAAATCGGGTGTTATTCATAAATAAAATGAGATATGTTTGTTTATAAATGTTAATCAAGAGACTAAAAAATCAAATATTTCAATAGTGAATAGATTATGTAAACGAAAAATATACCATGCCATTGTGATAAAGTTTTAGTTTTCAGTCAAAAAGCCAAAAAGAATTAAAATATTAATTAATCCTTCATGAATTTTTCAATGAAAGTCATGTAGTTGATTTACAAAAGAGCTTAATTGAAAGAAATGCAATATTACATGTGCAAATCAATGAAATGAAGTCAGGTAGATATATTTCAAGAGTGTATAAACCAAACAAAAAAAACATAAAAGTAAAATGTTCATTTCAACTAAAAGTCAAAAAGCGTTGAATTTTAAGAGCAGCTAAAAAGGGAGAATTTAAGAATTTATTTTGCATATCAAAGACCATACAAGACAAGGAGTTGAATTTCACTAGTGGCTAAATCAAGAAAATATCAAATATACATGCAAATTTTGAAAGACGAGGAGCCAAATTTCAATAACCATATTAAACAAATCAAAATTTTGAATTTTGTAATATGCATAACAATGAAAATAGAGGATTTGAAATTTAAGAGTGGCTTAATCACGAGAAATAAAACATATTGATGTGCACTGAAAATGTCAAAGTATTTGTCAATTTATGAACATAATGAAAATATTTGATGTGCATATTATTGTGCATATTAATGATTTTATTCATTTGCGCTCTTTGTAAGTTATAATTCCCTATTTTAATATTGTTGAAGGTTGGTCCTCTTAGTTTGAAATATTTGTGTGAAAAGCTGCTTTATTTATTTTTTTCATCAGAGCACATAACACATATAACCCAAATATGTATCAGTAACCTCAACTCATTTTAACAGTAAGTAGTTGATCCTTACATCGTGCGTTCGAATCCCACATGGGATGTGGCGACCGGTCCTTCAGATGAGAACGTATAAATGGAGGTCCTTTGTCGCAGTATGTGCTGGCACAAAAAAGATCCGTCACTGATCAATGGCCGTAAAGTGCCGAGCATAGGGCAAAATTTGCAGCTCTACATTGGCAAGTGGTGATGCCTAGTCATATGAGTAAAAATTCTCGAAAGGGATGTTAAACAACGTACAAACAATACCATCAACTCGTAGCAGTACTTTCAGTACTTTGATTTGCATTCGTTCATAAGAATTTAATATCTCGGACATTTAGCTGGCAACAAATGATAAATTCAAGACGATACCAAAGAACAACAATTTCTTGTTTGATTTACATGTATGCACTATGCACTATGCAAATAAGATTTAACATTAACATGCAATCATGTATACTTTATATATACTCTATAGTAGTAAATAATGATGGTAAATGTTAAACGTTTTCATAACATGAAATACTTATGATATACCTCTTAGAGATCTTTTATAAATTATACTATTTATTTCAGATATTTTTTTGTCATATGAAAAATAAAGGAAGATCATATTTTTAAAACAAAATTGAAGGTACATGTATACCGGGTATTTTTTGCATATGATGTGTTTTGGGATCATTATGCATCACTCAAAGAATTTGATTTAACAATATAAAGTCACAGGAGGTGTATTATATATATGAGCCCGAAATGTAATTCTCCCCTTTAAAAAAATAATTAAGTTTACAATAGGTTAAAAATCCAGTTAATCATGAGGAATTTGATCGTCTTGTAAGTTATTGTAAATGAAAATATTCAATGCTGTGCAGAATTTTCCGGTGGCTGAATTTTACGCAACAATTATTTTCCATTAAATGTTGACATTCCCGTCTTCATACATAGGAGACAGATGTAAATACTGCAGAAAGGTACTGGGAAAGACTGATGCATATTTTTTATTGATTGTGTTATATCAAAAAGTATCTAGGTTCTTTTTCGGCGCCCCTTTTCGTTTGGATCTGATTTTCATAACAACAATGAACAACCGATAGAAAAGCAGAATCAACATCAACACATTTTTACACGTGAAGAAAAGTATTCCAAAACTCAACACCTTGTGTACAGTAATAGCGTAAATCCGGAGAGCGAAATACGGACCATCCATAAATGTAATCGATACAAGCAGGCCCCACAATTCAGCCCCAAAATTCTTGTGTTCGCTCTCCTTTTCGTCGACCATGGTTCCCAAGCGGAACCTTTTGGGTCCCTTGGCAACCGCAATGACGAAGATAAACTGTAGCAGACTTATACTCCAAATGATGAGTGTGGCGTATTTCAGTCCTTTGTTTGTGTAGAAGACAGGATCTTCGAACACGACGAAGAATTCCATGACGTCAGATCCTGAACCAATGAAGATAAAGAGTGTTTGCGATAATTCATCACGTGATAAATGTCCACGTGGCAGCAGCATCCGTCCAATCACAAGGACAAACAAAAGCAGCTGTTGTAAAATGGAGGCCCACGTCTCGGCATCAAGTGATATTGGGATTAATTTTACCTATAACAGGAAATAACATTTTACATAGGTTTATCTTATAAGTATAAATTGTGTAAGTTTAAAAATAATTTTTAACAGTAAATTCTATAATTTGAATACACTTATTTTTTTTTTTTGGGGGGGGGGGTAAATTTCAAAGGTTCTTCAATTTTTACAGCACCGTTAGTATGACATACTTTTAACTGCTTCTTATAAAAATATAAAATTTCAATCTGACCATAAAATTTTTATCAAATACATGTACATGTACTTTAAATTTGTATCCCTTTTTTTTTTAATATTTATTGTCAGCTTTATAACATACCCCGTAAAATGTAGACAGTTCCTCTGCTGAAGAATTAGAGGTAATGTTCACATTAAACTTTCTCTCTAGTACATCCAACTGGAGAAACCATATAGCAGGTACAGTTCCAAGTAAGTAAAGGACAAAACAAGGACAAATCCTGAAAGACAAATCAATGATACTTATACATAAGAAATTTTTCAATTGGTCCAATATCAGAAAGAGAGAGAGGAAGAGAGAGAGAGAGAGAGCGATTACCATTTTGGATCCCTTCCTTTTCGGAAGATACACGTGTACAGAGCCTCGATGACGAGCAGGATGTTGGTCAAGGCTAGTAGCCAGTAGAGGTCGTCCTTTTTGACGTCTGCTGTTCTCCAAACACACAGGCAGCTGTGGATGAAAAGAAGGACTCGGACCAACAACGCCTGTATGACGTCATGACTGACATGTACTTTCTCGTGCATGCTCTCACTCAGGGATTTTAGCGACAATGTCGACATTCTGTTTTTATTAGGTTTGCTAACCGGCTTCTTCCTTTTTCGGACACTTTCTTTGGGATTTGACCATTCGTCGGATTTTTCTATACTGTCTGTGGAATTGGAAACTCTCGGAGTGTTTTGCATCTCTATGTCTCGTTCACTCTGTCTTTTGTGAATCTTAGAAACCTCGGGTGAAACTTGCATATCTAAGCTCGATTTGTCTTTACTTTTATCACTCTTAGGCGATCGTTCTTTCAAAGTGTGTTTGTCTTGATTTTCAGGTGCATCTCCAGTAATGGTTTCGTTTTCAAACTCTCCTTTTCTTTGATTGTTGGACTTCAATGTTTCTACGTTGGAATCCTCAGCAGAACTATACGCCACAGATTTGTTTTCCTCTTTCTTTGTATGCGCCTTTTCTGGTGCAAGTACGGTACACTTAATTTGTTCCCCTGCGGGACCTGGTGAAATCTTACTTGAGTCCATTTTATCATCCAATATGTCACTTTTAAGATAGATAAGTCTTTTCCAATTCCAATATTGGGCCCTTTACTAAGACCTTTGTAAATAGCCACAATCATAAATCTAAAATGTAGATAGTCCGAAAAGTTTGTTAATATTCGTTTAACAAATGTTGGAGCAATTTAGCACAGATGAAAGCCGAATTCATCACGCAATGTGGAAAGAAAAGAACTTGTGTAGTTTTGTGTCAATGTATAAAGCCATCGCTTCAGTAAAGATATAGAACGGGTTAAACTTAAATATTTTACTAAACCTGTTTAATACCCCGATTTCTTTGATAACAAATTTTGAACAATTTTGTGGAATCCAAAACTTCCCTTTTACTTCTCTATGTAAATACATAAACATCTATAACTTTATATGCAGAACTGGCTTCAGTATCCCTTGTGACTATTGTCATTCAGACATGAAGAATGGCGAATAAAAAAAGTTCTTCAAAAGAAGTTTTAGCAGAATCACACTCTATTTATCCTCTTCAGCTCTTTCGATTAAAAGAAATAATACACTTTATGGTTAAAAACTCTAGAAATATATACTTCATCTACATATTTTTATCTCAGTGATAGCAATGAGAATATTCAATATTAAAAAAAGATGTAGATACATGTATTTTATTTCAAATTCCACATATCTCCTCCACTTTTTAAATAACAGTGATTTCATTAATCACTGTTATTTAAAAAGTGGAGGAGATATGTGGAATTTTTTAATGATCTTAATTTAAAATTATAAATATTGAGATTGCTTGAATTAAATATAACAATAATTTGACTTTATATCTAAAGCCTGGTGACTCATATACTGCATAAAAATTCCAAGGAATCAGGAATCTTACGACTGTTGTGCATGTTGAGGGATCTTATTTAAAAAAAAAAAAAAAAAAAAAGCATGATCATACATGATTCACTGAAATGTTCAAATCCTCTCTCAATGAGGTTGTTCTTAAAAAAATGTATACCGTTTTCTATTTGAATCTAATGCTATAGATGAAATGATATAAACCAATGAGGGTCTTGAGCTTGAATACTGTTCTATATTTCCATATATTTTATAAAAAGAGAACTCTATATGCAAAGGATTAACGGAAGAATGAGTAATGACCGACGCTCTGATCTTATCTTCACAAAAAATTCAAAATAGTTTACTTCTCATTTCAAATGAACTCGGTGTGGTTGCTAAACATATCCAACGTTAAAGAAATATGATTTTGAATGAATAGTATAACTGTGTTTGCAAGACATTTACTAATGAATATCATAGGTACTTGTGGACAGGAACCCCCCCTAATATATGACCCCTACCTTGAGTTAAAACTCCAGATAACCGTTCCGTACCAAACATAATAAGGCTCGTTGTATACTTGAAAAGGAAATGTAATAAATAATTATAGATTGTAAAAAAAATATATAATTTTTTTACAAGGTAGGTGTCATATATTGGGGGGGGGGTCCTGTCCACAAGTACCTGTGATGAATATATATGCATCATTTTCTTTCTTATAAGAGAAAGGAACTGTTTGAGAGAAAAAAAATGGACGTCGTGGACAGGATTCGAACCTGTGCGGGCATAGCCCATTTGATTTCGAGTCAAACGCCTTAACCACTCGGCCACCACGACCTTGGCATTCTGGCCAATAGATAAATGTCATATTTCTTGACTAAAGAAATTGTTAAAATTTAACAGTATCAAATTTATTTAATGACCTTAAACTTAGATCGAATTATTTTAGATATTACTGTCAAATGTTTAATACGCCAGTAATGAGTGGAATTACCAAATCAGGGCACAAAATGGCATAAATATAATATAAAAGATATCGATTTACTTTAACATAGTAACACAACAGAAAATATTAAATTTAGACCAAATATCGAGTAGATCTAATTTTATATTCATTCGAGTTAGTACTTTGATGATATTTCTTAGTTTTATGTGTATAGACATATGTTG
>PRKT01000060.1:786616-799116 GCA_003671525.1 Saccostrea glomerata | reverse complement strand
TTCCTTATAAATTGGAAATTCTACGTGTAATATCATCACTAGTTAATTGCAGGCCCAAGACTGTAGGATATTGAGATAACCATAGACCTAAAAATTCGTTTTAGGTCTATGAGATAACGAACAACATTCAATCTCAAAGTCCATAAAACAATACAATATATTAGCAGAGCAAACACGGACCTCCAAAACATCAGAAAAGTGTGATAAGGTGCCATGGAGGAGTGAGTATCCCCTCAGTGCATGTTGACCGGTCACACCCGCCATGTGCTCCTTGTTCATGATCGGGAAATAACGGGAAAATCCGTCGTCAACGTCAATCAGCAATTGACTCAATGATGAATTGTTGTATCGACCATAGAACTTAAGAAATGATGACTTTAAAAGAAACATGCCCAGTGATGTTTTTGTTTTATCAACTTGCTTGTCAATAATTTACCTCGTTTTAAAAATTGTTCATGCTCTTGCGTATCGAATCAACTGAGATATATATACTTCGTATGCAGGTGATGAAGGTATATTGCTGCATAAGTAAGGGAAGTCGACGATAGAAAAGTTAAAGTCATCACCTTTATCATATAGCTTGGTTGTTAGGTAAATTAAATTATTAATAAACAGTTTCTAAGCTTTCAAAATCGCAAATACCTTGATTGAAAAATTATATTGCCTACTTGCACCGCTTGTCTATGATCAATGCATCGATTCTAAACTAAATCTTAAACATACCATTGCGCAATTTTTGATGAATAGAGTATATGATTTTGCTTGTACATGCATTATTATTTTGTGTGCGTGTTTTGTACCTGTTAGTGTATGAATGATTTCAATAAATCTGGAGTAAAAATTCTGGATCCACCACTAGATCTTCTTACTTTTCGCTTTGTTCGAAAGCGTGACGTCTGACGAACGAACATTTTTTGCTTTGGCCTAATCAGTGGGCTGGGGCGTAGAACGGAGTAGCTCACAAGAGGATCCGGCCCTGGGATCAGTCCTCAATCTAAGAGGGTGTTACAGTGGATAACCAGTTAGCCTTCTCAGGTGGAATTAAATCTCCTATCATCAAATTAGTCTTTTTCGTTAGGTGAGACTTGTGAGTTATCAGAGGACAGATCATTCGGTGATTCGCCAGCGGAGTTAGTACCGACGATAATCAGGTATTCTGATTTTCAGTGCCTTTTAACTTGTATGTTTTACACCAAGTGTGACTAATAGACTTTCTTATTTTTCAGGTTTTCTACAAAGCCTGAAGTAGCACAGGAGAATTTTTAAATATATCAGCTGAGTATAAAGCTTCGGAATATCTATTTCATCTTGACACTGGGAGATCGAGCACAATGGCTACAAGTTCGGGGGTTCCCCAGCCTGGTCCCTCCCGTGCACGTGTTCCAAACACCGCTAAAGAAAACAAAACCAAGACTGCAAAGAACAACAGTACAAGTGCTCGCAGGTATCTCATTTAAAAATTGTTTCCTTGAACAACGAAATCGTGGCTAAAATGTAACCCTTCGTGTGCCTCAAATAACCCAAACTAATTTGCATATAAGCTTTGACAGCGTACTGTGTATAAACTGTTATATATTTTATATGTCCAATGTGTGATTCGTGATCTCCTTTATCTTAGGTTTTTTACAGTGTAAAGCCTATTCCAGTATGTTGAATTTTGAATGAAATCTAGGGGAAAACTTTTTTAACGCCTTGTTCATTGTTAGGTTGTAAGTTGGGGCCTCCGAAGGGGAACACAGATGTGGTAGATTTGCACTTCAAATAATCAAAATCCATTGACAATATCATTGCCTCTGTAAAGCTATGTATTTTCCCTGCTTCTTAATGTAATAAATGGTTAATAAATGTTAATGTAGGGATCAGTATTAAATTTTCAGTTAACACTAATATCATAGACCTTTTGTGCAAATCTTTTTTCAGGAATCCTTCATATAATTATGTAATATTCCTTTGATTCCTAACAAAATTCAAGGAAGTAAATATTATAAAAAATTATTATAAAAAATAGAGGAATATCTTTGATTCAGTAATGAATTTTATTCTGTAAAATAAACTGATAAACTATTTAAATATATTTGCCATTCAGTTAATTGATGAAAAGGATTAAAAACATATTTTTTGAAAAATATTTTGTCTTCTACCCCAGAGAAAGAAAATATCCTCAAAGAATTGTGTGGAATAAATCTAATAAACCTTATGTCAAGTCCAATACTTTTAAGATTTCTGAAAATTCTAAATGTTGAGGGTAAAATACTAGTAGAATTCATGGTAAGGATTTGGGAATCGCTTCAACATATCCATGGGGATATGAGAAGTTGGTGCCGGAGATACCCAAATTTAACTGTCAATTACAGCATTATATGTGGTATTTTCCCCCACCCCGTTTTCTTTTATATCAGTTATACTGTACCTTAAACATTTTACCTTTTCTTGGATTAATTCCAGATGACCAATTTATTTCATTAGAAATATTTCACAACTGAGATTTACCTAGGATAGCCAGAAAAAGAAACTTTAAAAGAAAAAGTTGTAAATAATATGGTGATATGAAAATTTAAAACATCAAGAACATTCATTGTGAATGCTGATCATGATTCTGTAAATTAAGGTAAGGTTTGCGTTAACAGGGAGATAACTCTTGCGAATCACCAAAGCGTTTGAAACAGGCGAATTTAAACCAGCGATGCTAAGCATCTCGGTAACGAATTTCCTCTGTCATACTTGATGTTTGTTGTCACTTATTGTTAGGACTAAAAACAAAGGACGTTTTCAGGAGAAAGTTTTATAACAAATCAAAGCATAGGAATCTTAGAAGCCTTTGAGATTAGCGTGATGCATGTGGATGAACCAATAAAGGAGGACTTGTTTATTTTCGATACGGAATGTGGCAAGTTGTAGGCCATTCCGATCAGAAGAAAGTTATCGACGCATTGTGCTGTTGTGTGTTTCTCGCTTCACCACTACACTAAAATTTTAAGTGAGAATGGGAAGGAAAAAAGAAAAGACCTGAGAGTATCCTGTAAAGTATTATGCTTTATGCAGTCCGAACAGGGAAGAAAAGTCACGGTGCATTTGACCATGTCCAATGATGATGTTGACAGTTTGATTGTTGATAGTATTTTCATCAGGTAATTATTTAACTATTCATTTTACTGAAAGTTATGAATGATCTTCTGACTACAGATTTAAAAACGATGAATAAACGGTACAAGGATGTCAGGATGTGGCTAATATCCCAACATTGCCAAAAAATAAAAATGCATTCATTCAAGAAATTATGAAAAAAATCCTTGCTTTTTAGGCCTAATATTTGTAACATTATTGGAACAGGTATTCAATTGTTCAAGTTACCTTTTAAATGAGGTTTGATTTTAATTAATATCTCATTTTTTAATTAATACAAATTGTGCATGACAAGAACATTAATTTTCTTGATCAAGCATTTGCATTTCACTAATTCAATCTACATGTATAAATTGTACAATAATTTCATATTGATTCTTCATTGATTATATTGGAAATTTCATTTCATTGAGTGAATGAAATTCAGTCCAATTCCTTATGCAATTCCAAAAATGCAATTCCTTAAATGTTATTGTAAAAATGAACACATATGATTTCAGATCAATTGGGTCATTAATTGGAATAGATAAGAACAAAAAAAAAGTACTTCAGTGTTTCCTTAAAAGATTTGTGCCATCAATCAAAGTAGAGGTCATCCCATATCAGCTCAAGAATATTAAAGAAAGTTGGATGGATCAAGCTAAGATGTTGAACCAGACATGGCAAAGTCAATGGAGATTTGGAAAAGAAATGATGATTTGTTGTACCCAATGCATATTTTTTATATGTCTATAGATTATAGAAAAAAATTTAATGTTTAACAGCATCCTATCTACCTGGTAGTATATACATGCTGTTTTCAATATATTTAGAAAATATGTGTATGTGATGATTGCAGTGCATGCTCTGTTTGTCCATCTTTGAATTTGTTTTCAGTAAAATAAATGTATACATTAAGGTATTAATTGAAGGTTGCTTTTGTCTACACTTACAAGTAACAAGTTTCTTAAAAGGGTTATTTTGTAAAATTGCAAGGAAATTAATACATGAACAATTAAATTTAATATTTTTATTCATTAAATTTTGTTCTTACCAGGACCTAATATGCTCAAATAAGTATTTCTGAAAACTGATGAGTTTTGTAAATAAAGCTGCAGTGAACATTTAACAGTTTAAAATATGACACTTGGAAATTGAAAGGTTGTTAATTTAGTAGGAATGATAAGACCAGTTTAGTAATCAACTAAAATTAAAATCTTTCACAAATACATGTAGTTTATTTTAAAATTGTTTACATTTATAATCTTTTAATTTTTTTCTGTATTTTGATTTTAAAAAGGAGAAAAAATTTTTATATTTAAATTATTATTTCATGGATATCAAGGAGATATATCTATCACTGTAACATTGTTTCTTTTTCCCTGTTCTTGACAAATATTTATGACAGTGTTATGTCATTTTGCAGAATTTGCCTTTTCTCTGAAATCAGAAGTACTCTGTAAACTCATTAAAGTATGAATTGATGTCACTTAGAATTCATCTTTATTTTGTTCTGTCTGATATTTCAATTTAGATTCTCAGACTACCTAATCCAATGATTGAGCTAATGTCCATGAAGTGTAGAAATAGGCCATCTTTAAGATATGTTTGGTTGTCGGCCTCTCCAGACCGACTGACTAAAATGACCAGACTGAAATTTTTTTTTCAATGCAGGGCCGTATTTTTTCTTTTTATTCCTCTTATTCCCCGTAAAGAAATGTTGTTGAAGATTTTCTCACCTACCGACCCAATAATTTTACCCAGAGTCAAGAGAGGGCAAACAAACATTACTTTCAAGATAGCATTTCTACTCTTCGAAGTAAAGAAATCATTTAATTATAAAAACAGCAGCTTCGTGGATGCAATGCTTACAACATTTCACTCAAAAGATGGCATACATGTATAATGATAGTCACGAGACATAACTGAATAAAGATATTTTGCTACGAAGATGTCTAGAAATTACTACATGTTGGAATAACTAAATCAGCATGAGGTCAAATTCAGAGGCTTTTAATTGGGTTAGTTGCAACATGTTCTGAAGTATGTTTATAAACATATACATGTACTTCTAAAGGTGTTGCAGTATAATTCATGGACAATTTCATCAGAATATTCAGATGTAAAGATTGCCATAAATACTAGATTTCTTCCATGGAATAAATTTTTAGACCATCTTGTAGCACAGGAGGAGTTTTATTTTGAATATTTTTGGCCAAGTTTTGCTTAAAAACAATATCAAAAATACATTTAGTCTTTAACATTCACCATGACAAGGTGATATCAATGTTGTCTTTATAAGTGTAGAAAAAGCCTGATTTTTGTGTTCCGAACCCATAATATAGCCCCTGTTTCCATGGAAATAATATTGGGGACATACATATTTTTTTGGTTCAAATTATTTAAAATGATCAAATTAATAACTTCATGGAATTTGATGGAATCGGTAGATATGTAAAACGTTGATTTTTATATTTTTGTTGCCATGGCAACGGTTTCACTTTATCAAGGAAAATTGAAAAATCTTCTTTTTTACCCAAATTTTCACATTTTTGATAACGGAAAATTGATAGTTTAAATAATAGAAGCATGAATTATACTAATTCAGGTCATTTTAATTATAAAAGTTTGATAATTAATAAAATAAAATAAATCAATTTTTTCAATGAAAATAGTATTCGAGGTGAAATATGAAATACGTTAAATTTGGCGTCTTTTACTAAAAAAATGGGACGGGCAATATCTTTGAAAATCATATTAAATGATGAAGCTAATCTCCCTGAATAAATTGATATATGGCATGTGTGCATATTAAAAAAAATAAAAGTTGGAGGGAGACGCAAACCTTACCTTAAATTACATGTGCATGTACATTTATTAAATTAACCTTGTAAACAGTATGGGTCATGTGTCACAGTGTCTTTTTGTCCCAATGGATTTCTGAAAACCTTAAATTAAACTGCTTTAGCAGACAATACTGTGTAACTTGATGCATATCTATTAAAAAAGACAACTTTCTCGCTCTAGTCAGTGAATAATTATGGCATCTATATTTAAAATGGGGCAGAGGGTGCCAATTAATTACCTAATCATATCTACATGTATCAGTAAATTATTTGGTAAAGACTTGTACCACTATATTATTAAAAAGAAAAATACTAATTTCAGATTGCAAAGAGAGTTAGCTGAATTGACACTAGACCCCCCACCAAATGTCAGGTAAGGGAGTTAGTCTGTGTCACAAAAAATCCTAATTTATTGTTTTCTAGTTCTTATTTTATCATTAGTAGACAAATTTATGTACCTTAGTAATTAGATTTAAAAACTCCCTTCAATTGGTACTTGTTTATGTAACTATATCAATATATAAATAATTGATTTGCTGATATCACTTATAATTTTTTTCCTCAAGTGTTTCAAGAATATGGATGAGGATCTATATATGTATTACAGATGTTGACATAGAAATTTAATTCTTTTGAGAGTACATAGATAGGTCACCTTTCTCAATTCATTCACAATTAGTCTTTTCTCTGTTAATTAATAATTATGACAAGATACATCTGACTCCATCATAGCATGAAACACTTGAGCAAGACAGGCACTATATTACAGTAAAACTCGTTTAGTAGGAGCACAGATTTTGTGAATTCACTGATATAACAAAGATATCTTGGATCTGGAACCATATTAATTTCATGATATATATTTAGCTTATCTGTTACCAAATTAAACCAAACGCTTTCTCTGTTCCCGAACAAGCAAAATGGCTTGAAATTTCATTAAAAAATGTTTGTAAATGATTTTTTTGTGTGAGATCTTTTACAAAGTCCGTTTACAAGAATTGTACAGTTGTAATTATACTGATCTATACACAACTAATAAAATTTGAGGGACATATTATTGATTGGGAGATAATACACATAACCAAGTGCTTAATAGTTGCCTCATTTTAACATTATTAATCTACCGTATATCCGTTTTTTTCGCGGTGATCTATCTTTAGCATTTTTTGCGACTATTTTTAATTCGCAAAATATAAAACACGCAGAAGTGATGTCAGCTATAATTTGACAAATGAATTCCATTTTAAGCAAAAAATCCTCAATCGTAAAAAAATAACTTACCCAAAATAAAAACTATACTAATTTACCCCATTTTTTCTCAAAATTTCCAACACGCAAAAAACCCCCAGATATATTTTTTTTGGATTCATTGATATTAAAGCGCTTCATTTTTTTATTAAATAGATTAATAGATGTTTTAAAAATGATTTTATGACATTTTTTTTATTCTTTCGTACACTTCCCGTTCTTGTGTAACAAAACACCCTTATAACCTGCATGTAAGGTTTACTGCAAGTGATATGATACGCAGGAGCAAGTTGTACATACGAACATATTTTGAAAATGTGTCTTAGTCTATAAATAAGAGAATTTGACGAGAATGAAACTGAAATAAGTCTTGTTGTTATATTATCATTAACTTCCTTCTTCTAATATAATATCAAAATATAGAAAAGATGTGTCAGACTCTGTGAATTCCTTTTTCTCGAGTTGAAAGGCATTATTATGTCATACGTTATGCCATAACAATGCCTTTTAGGAGAAAGTTCGGTATTTAGTTTAAGAACTATGTATTTTAAGAGAATTCTTAATAATTATTAATTTTTCATAAAACAAATTTCTCTACGGACTATTTATCTAGGGATTTGCCTATATTGAGGGTAGTTCAGGGCCACAACAAGGGTTAAAGTTTACAAAAGAATATTGGGAAAAAGTATTTTGAAGATTCTTCCCCTCAAGAACAACAAAACTGTGATTAGTAATATTGAAATGGAAGCATCTTCAGGTAGTATAAATTCAAGTTTGTCTCCCGTAGACATTTCAAACTGATCTGATTTCTGTTCTTTCAAGGCAAAAGTGCTTGAGTAATGTGGGCCTATTGGCTCCTTTTTCTACAAAATAACGCACTTCTCTCTCTCCTAAAAATGAAGAAATTACATGTAATATGAAATCAAAATGCATATTGAAAATTGACAGATCATGAATAAATATCTTGACTATCGCTTTCAATGATAATCACACAAATGATTAGACGAATTGATTTTATAAAACTATCAAATTAAGAAACAATCAAACATATATTTCTGTTTCCTTTACAAAGGTACAGAGAGTAATATAGTGCATATTGAACTAATATAGTTTTCTGGGGTAAAATATAGAAAAAAATACAATTGAAAATATAAAACCTAACACCACCTGTTCAAAGGTTAACGTTTTTGAAGGTAGGACAAACACCAGGGTCAAGGTCAAAGGGTCAAGGTTGTTGGTTTTTAAAGAAAGGCCTTGTTCCAAAGATTACATATATGGGAAATATGAAAGTGCTAGCCCTTACCGTTCAAAAGTTATAGCCAAGGTAAAAGTTTGTAAAAAGTAGGTCAAAATCCAAGTCCAAGGTCAAAGGGTCAAAGTTGTTGATATCTAATAAAAGGTCTTGTTACCAGAATTACATATGTAAATTATGAAAGACCTAGCCCTTACTGTTCAATAGTTATGTCTAAAGTTTTTTCGTAAGTATGGAAATGTCCAAGGTAAAAGTCAAAAGGTCACAATTGTTGGTGTAAAATGAAAGGTGTTGCCACAAAGAATTGATATTTGAAATATGAAATTTTAAGTACGTGTATCTACCGTTAAAAAATTAGAGCCAAAGTAAACGTTTGGATTTTTTGTGTAAAATAGGGTCAAACTCCAAGGTCAAGGATCTTGATATCAAATTATAGGTCTTGTCTCAAGATATGAATACTGGAAATATGAAAGCCTTTGTTCTTACCTTTCAAAAATTATGTTCAAAGTTGTATTTGAAAAGTAGGTCAAACTCCAATGTCAAGGTCAAAGGGTCAAAGTTCTTGACATCCAATGAGGCTTCTTATCACAAGGATAACATACATTTATGTGAGTATGAAAGCCCTTACTGTCCAAACGTTATGGCCAAGGTTAAAGTTTTTTCATAAGTACGGAAATCTCCAAGGTCAAAAGGTCAAAGTTGTTGGTACTCAATGAAAGGTCTTGCCACAAAAAATACATATGTAAAGTATAAAAGTTCTGGTATTTATTGTTCAAAAGATATGACCAAAGCAAAAGTTTGGAATTTTTGTGTAAAAGCAGGTCAAACTCCGAGGTCAAATTTGGTGGTACCAAAAGAAAGGTCTTATCACAAGGAATACACATGTGAAATATGAAAGTCATAGCTCCACTAAATTAAACGTTATAGGCAAATTGCGGACAAACAGACAGACAGACCTACGGGCACGAAAGAAACTATATGCCCCCCGAAACTTCTTTTATTCGTTTACGGGGTGGGGTGGGGAATAAAAATGTAACAGTTACTCAAATATCATTAGAAATTCTTCTATATTAATTATCTTCAGTCTTTTCATTCAATTCTTATTTATTATAATGCCAAGACTGAAGAAATCAGTCATTTCTAAAATTATAATAAATACTGTACCTAGCTTTTACTACCTCACTTGATCATTCTGGCAAGTTCAAAATTACTAGTATAATCTAGGCTATTTTTTAGCTTGCTGGAAAGAGCCAAAAAGATGCAAGGACAAAATGGTAGGGCACTGGAATATTATAAACTAGGTGCCCATTTGTTCTATTGATCTTTTATTTTTCACCCCAGATTGAAATAACAGTAAAACACTTATCGGCGTAAATCGAAGGTTTTTACAACGCTTGGATCTGCAGCTCTCTGCTTTATCTGTCCGAATTTTCTCAAGCAGAGAGCTACAGTTCTGCAGCTAATAGAAGAGCTACCTAAGCTACATTAAATCAATATCACGTTATTATATCCAGGGTAATCATAAAAAATATACTTTATGTAGAAAAACGAATGCTAAATGTGCTTGAATAACCAGTTAGTTTAGCCCATTAAGCAAAAACTGGGGGACAAGGACAGCTGTAGTGTACTTTGCAAACAAAAAAGTTTTTTGGGCCAGTGTGCAACTTATTACCATGGCAACCAAAGAATTGGTTACTCTATGGAATCTTTTCATCAACAGAGGTATTTTGATATATACTACTTGTGTCTATTTGATTCTATTTTTCATTCAGAAGGCCTTTTTTGGAAAATATTATTTCAAATTCAAAAATAAATGACTGTATGTAAAAAGGTAAAGTGGTTATAAAATTGTTTGCTAGGTTGTCAGAAATGTTGCCATGGTTTTATAAAGTAAAATTTACTTATTTCAAGCCCATATTAAATTGACAATTTGCCTAATTACAATTTTGAAAATAATTGTCGATTTATTTCTAATATATTTTAAATGGGCGAAAAAATAACTACTTTTGCATTGTTGCCAGGGAAAAATTCCTGTTGCCATGGAAATTAATGATTATAATTTATTCTTTCCTTTTAAAATTATATTAGATTTATTTTCTCTTACTTGAAAAATTGTATCTGCCACAAAAAGATAAAAAATCATAAGATTTTTAGTTATCAAAACATCCAATTTTGTTGCTAGGCAACGAATAGGATTTTTCAAAAAACCCACGCTTTCAAAGTCAATCTGTAAAAAAGAAAGTTTTCTACTTTTATGTGAAAGTCATGCAAAATATGTATTAGCTTGTTATTTTTTTTTAAATTGACCTTGAATATTGTCAAAATCAAGGAAAATGCTGAATCAGCAAAAAAGCAAAAACATACATATATCCTGATGTCTACCATAGTACTAGCTTCAGATAAAATATCAATGTCTTGTGTGTAATAAACAAATAAAGTGTGTGTCTTCATCATACCAGTAAATGAGAATTATTGTTAAAGTTTTTATATATAATTATATATAATTTCAGGTTTTAAAAGCATTGATTCTCAGTGCGTTCAAATAGAAAAATTGGCTGGTTGCTAAGGAAATTACTTTGATCAGGTTTCCATAGTAACCATGATCAAAAACATTTTTTATTTTACATACATGGATCATAGGTCAAGAGAAATCTATGTATGTAAAATCATTGAATTCTGAGAACCTGAGTGAATCACCTTTTGCATGATTTTTATATGGACTGGTACTTAATTACTAGTAAACAGCTATAACAAAATCGTAAATACATGTAAATCGGGGTCAGTTAATATGAGAGTAATTAAACCGTGTTTTCTTTTTCTGATATTAATGTCATACAATCATTGATTGTTTGCACAAAATTTCATAATTTAAATTTATCCCAAGCTCTCGCTTAGGCGCGCTTTACTTGTTTACCTGTCAAAGATCATTGACGGACACTTAATAATTGGCTTCAATTAATTATGGGGTGCTACCGTTGGTGTGTTCTCGATTTGCACACATTTGGTAATTAGTATAGAACAATAGGTGTGAAGTGTGTTTTGATAGCAATTATAGTCTGATTTCTGGTTTAGATTTACCTGTGAATACCTGATTTAGATTAATGTATTCTTAAGAGGTTTAATACAGTTTTATAAGCATTTTATGAAAATTCTATATATATTTATGGGAAAATATTTGATTTCATTGAATAAATTATTAATATTTGTTTAATATTATTTATTATTAAGTCCAGTTTCTTTAAGAAAAAATACGTACTTTTCAATCTTGATAAAATTCTAAATGAATTGAAGATATATCATATAATAAAATAGAAGATAGTGAATAAGAAGTAATTTGAAAATAATGCCAAAGTCAAGATGATGTTATACATTGTAATAAGATCATCAGATAATCAAATACATTAACTTTGTATTTATTCTCTTATTTTTTCACTATAAGTTCACCATTCACATACTTACTAAGCTAAGTATGGTATAGACGATAGCAATTAAGTAATTATTTCACCTGGCCAAATTCCCGTTTTCACACATTTTTTAATTACCTGTAATTCTAATGTGTGCAAAACGGGAACAAACCTTACCAATATGTAAAGAAAGAACAAATATGGGCGTTTGATATCCTGCATTTAGATAAAACGTGCAGCTAATTCATCAATTTTGAAAATAAACACATTGGATACATAATATTGATGTACAGTTTTTATTGCACTGCGTACATGTTTACAATTCAGAAATTCGTTGTACTAGTATAATGGTGATAGCGTAAGTTAAATATTGTAAACTTGTCTGTAAAAGACAAACAGTGAAACTGGTAAGAAAAATAATTAAAATTAAACGAATATTCGACTATCGTTCGACTAAAGCATCCGACTATTCGACAGAGCTCTCCAAGTAAAATTGACATCCCTAATATATATATATATATATATATATATATATATATATATATATATATATATATATATATATATATATATATATATATATATATATATATATATATATATATATATATATATATATATATATATATATATATATATATATATATA